>PITA01004948.1:0-116926 GCA_004023965.1 Spilogale gracilis | reverse complement strand
ATTTATTTGACAGAGAAACACAATTAGAGAGGGAACAGAAGCAGGGGGAGTGGGAAAGGGAGAAGCAGGCTTCCTGCTGAGCAGGGAGCCTGATGGAGGGCTCTATCCTGGGACACCCCGGGATCATGACCTGAGCCAAAGGCAGACGCTTAATGACTGAGCCACCTAGACACCCCATGTTAATTTATTTCTTATGACAACTTACATATATAGCATATATGTCAAGACTAAAGACAGGAATCAAAATTTGTTTTTTTTTCAACATGAGAGACGTCATACTTTCCTTTTTAAGTTAAGAGAGATAATATTTAAAAGTGAGTCTAGAGCATCTAAATTATATTTGGAAAAAATGTCTTAAATACTGTGGCCTTTCTTCTTGTCTTTCTGTTCTCACAGGCTGAAATTCAAGTCTGTACCAGAGAACATCAGCTAAAGGTAAATTAAGAAAACCATAGAATATAAGAAAAATAAACAACAGACACCCGGCGACTGTCTCAACAAAGCAAAAAGTGATTTGTTGCCTGAAAACACCTTGTAAGTCAAACCGCATCCTGGCATATAACAAAGAGAACACTTTCTTTTTGAGATGATCTGTACTCATACCGGTGCATGAGAAGATGCACAACAAATTAAAGCATATATCTTATAACAAATGCACCATTTTATATCCGTGTCTATTGTTAGGTAACTATTTCAAAACTAAGTAGCTTCAAACAATCATATTATATCTCATGTCTTTGTGAGAATTTGAATAGAACTCAGCGGGGGGGGGGGGTTCTTATGTCCCCTGTAGCCATGACTGCAGATACTCAGTGAGGTCTAGCCACCATGGATGGTGCCTTTATGAGCAGAGCAGGAAGGTGGAGCTCAGTTGGGACTGCTGACTGAATTCCTGGCTGTCATTTCATCAACATGGCAGCCTCTGAGTGATCCGACTTCTTACATGCTGGATCAGGGATTCAACAGAACAAGGAGGAAGCCTCTGCAAGACTTTTAATGACCTAACCTTGTACTTCCTAGAACATCAAAGCAATTGCACCCTTAGTCATGAGCTCACCCAGATTCACTCGGATAAACACCCCACTTCTGGGTGGATAAAAATGTCAACAAATTTGTAAACACATTTCCAAACAATCAGTCATCTAAAGGGTAGAGTTGAAAGCCACTAAGAATATCTCATCTATAGAAAAGAAGTCTTCAACTGTCTCAACAGTCACCAGTGAAATTAAGATACATTCAAGAAAATGGATATGAGTACTAAAGTGAAATTAAAGAGATAAATATTGCAGTTTGAGAAAAGGAAGAAGAGTTTTCTGATGGCTAAATCTTCCCGCAAATATAATAAGTGGCCTTGGAAGGCAGCGAACTGTTGATGTGCTAGAGGTCATAGATGATACAGATGTGATATCTACATCATGTTACAAGTTAGAGTACGTGGGCCTCAAGGCTCCAGCAATACAACTGAATTGGAAGAGATCAGCCTAGTCCTCCACAGTTCGGAGGGAAGATACTTGGAATAAGATTTATGAAATTCATATGACAAAACACGTCCTTCACATATTGTCTTTCCATTGTAACACAATAACTAGCTAACCCTGAATTAATTAGTGATCTGATTTAGATATAGAAATAAAAAATGTTTATGGTGGTATTTCTGAATTCTGTTGCATATTAAAGTCACTATAGGAAATAAACTGAGAATGGTCCCCTAGTTCTAGCCCCACCGATTTTGACTTAATCTAGAGTGAGTTTTAGGCCTTGAGACTTTTTAAAAGCTATTTTGTGTTTTATTTGTAAAGCTATATTTATATTTCAAAGTTATTTTGATGTGCAGTTTGAGTTGAGGACCAATGGCTATAGCATGGGTGCTGACCCAGCTCTCAGGCGTGGCTGGGGGGACAGTGTGCAGCAGTCCCCTGGAAAGTCTGAGGAAACAGGGAGGTGTGACTTTAAAACAGCAGCATGTTCCAACCACCAGAAAAAATAAAAATACATTTTTTCATTATGCTGATGACTGGGTTTACCTAAATGTTCATATAGAGCCGGAGGAACATCTACCTTGACTTTTCAGAGCTGTTACTCTCTGTAGATAAGAAGTGCTTATTTAATGCCATTTCAGGAGGCAGACCTGTCCCTTATTAAATCTGCATAGACTGTGACCAAATTGAAAAAAAAGGATCCTCTCATAGTCATTTTGGGAGTCCAATGTTTAGCATTAGATGTTAAGACTTCAATAACTGTCAAGTTGAATAACTACATAGAATAGAAGTTTGATCATGTATTTTAGGGATGTATAATGAGAGGTGGTTTATAAGGACTCTCTAAAGACAAAGATTTATGAACAGTAACTTTTCTAGAAATAAGTGTATATAGTAGACATTTTCATTTGAACTTAAGCAACATTTTTTATATCAGTCCCAATTTTATCTTGGACATTTTCTGAGCCACTTGTTTTTGATGAGTTTAAAGAATTTACCGGGGTGCCTGCGTGGCTCAGTTGGTTAAGTGACTGCCTTCAGCTCAGGTCATGATCCCGGAGACCCAGGATCAAGTCCCACATCGGGATCCCTGCTCGGCAGGAAGTCTGCTTCTCCCTCTCTCACTCTCTCACTCTCCCTGCTTGTGTTCCCTCTCTGGCTGTGTTTTTCTCTGTCAAATAAATAAAATCTTTAAAAAAAAAAAAAAAGAATTTACCAAATATCTAAAAAGTTCACTTGAGACCAAATCTATGATTTCCAGTGCATTTCCTATTAAGTCCCCATGTGTTATTCAACATGAAATTAAGAATCAAGTGAAGGGTAAAATTAAGTTTGTCACTTAAAAATTAGTTAAAAACTTTAGATCTCTCAGGAACCACGGCACATCTAACTTCCGTCTCTGGTTTGTGACTGAGGATGAGCGAGAGCCCACTGTAAGTTCTGAGTGAGAACTAGAATCATTCTTCACTTTTATTTGAAGGCCTTAGATTTCTGGTTGGAGTGAATTATTATTTCCAAGCATCAGAGTAAGGGCCAATCAAGGTACCTCAGAGTTCATTCACTGTTAAATCATCACAGTGTGAACATCACAGCATGATATTCAAACACTTAAAAGCAAGGATCTCCAAGAAGGATGTTTGACAGTTTTTAGAATTTCTTCATAACTTTGGGTAGAAATTATTTCGTGCTATGAGCCATAAGAAATAGGTAGGCTGCTGGGCCAAATTCATCATGAAGATTGATGTGCATGACAAATTAATTACCTGACAGTTTTACTTTCTGGCCCTGGGGGATGGGGGGTGCATTTTAAGTAAGCCACTTTATTTCTATTTTTTGAGGTGTCATTTTTATTACAATGTGTTTTAGCAATTAAATGAATTTTATGCCTAGTCCTTACATGAATGTTATATAATGCCAAAAGCAAAACTGGCAAAGCAGGGAAAATATGCCAATGTGGGTAAAGCCAATGTAAAAATCCATCATTGTTTTGTTTCTAGAGTGTGCTTAGTAGTGAATGTTACTTCCCTGAAGGCTGGTATGGTAACCATATTTATCAACTGGATTCCCAGGACTTAGCATAAGGCCTAAACTAGGGTAGGAATTCAAATTTTTTACTTGAAAAGAAAATTCAATAGTTAATTATGTTAAGATAAATGAACAAATGCATCAAGGGGGGTTACCTTTCTAATAATCATAAATCTTATTTTAAGGCAGAGTGCATTATTATTGTTAGGGCACAGTTAATCATGATTTATACTTCCCCCCTCAATTCTAAGCATATATGTCAAAGTTTATGTTTATAATATCACAAAATGTTAACTTTCTATTTATATAAAATACCTTTTTCTTACTGTCAATGTCAATTTTAAATTGTGAAATTTAAGAAGATTAACTGGATACAACTATAAGATGTTACCACATCCACAGTGACGTTAATCTAATCAAAGAGTATTCCCAAATATGGTTATTCTCTTCAATCCATTAAAAAATACAATAAAATAAAAAAGAATACGTATGAAATCTATCAGGAAATGATGAGAACAATGACTTCCCTGTAGTCTCCTTTATGGCAGCAACAATAGTTCCAGTCACTTCCTACCTGGACAAATAAAAGAACAAAATTTTAATTTTGAGATTGGAATTAAGTCTTAACTTACCATCTCTTTTCCAGTTTGACACTTCTCCTTTCTTTCTACTCTCCCCTATCTACTTTTCCTTCTGTCTCGTGTTTCGTGTCATCACATCCCTGCTGAGTTTTTCTATTTCTGTTCTTGGGATATTTTATGAGAGAACAGAAAAAATGAAGAAAGTTAGCTTCCACATAAGTTTTATCCTTATGACAACCCCTAGAAGTAAAGACAGGAAACTTCAGAGTGATTAAGTAGATATTGAACACAATTCAGTAATTTGCAAAGTTAAGATCTGAAGACAAGTTTTTCTAAACTATAAGCTACTATATAGAACCATCTCTTCATTGGTGATAGTTTGGGGCTAGCAACACTCTCCATTCTATTCTCTGAGGAATTTCTAATTTGGGTAGCCAACTGATCTTGGGAAAGTGACCCTGTACTACTAATTGAACTAGTAGTGCCATATTCATATCTTAAGAAGTACAAATATTGCTCAAGGACAACTGACTTGACCTAAGTACCCTCACTTCCTTGTGCCAGGAACCAACCTGTGTTACTAAGAAGACCAATTTTGGGTCTGAGAGCCATCATGATGAGAAAACCAGCAACTGTTCCACTTTTTGGTTTGTCTTTATTCTCATGTCTGCTGTCCTTCCTTTCTCCCAGTATTATCAAGTGTCTGAAGTTAAGAGAGAAACCTCCAACTCAGAAAGCTGGTACTTCCCTCTGTAAGAAACCTAGTAGTCTTATGCTGCTACTATTTTGATATGTATTTTCCTAAGTGAACTCAACTCTACCTTGCAAAAAAATCTAACATTTAAAAATATTTTTAGGGCGCCTAGGTGGCTCAGTTGGTTAAGCAACTGCCTTCAGCTCAGGTCATGATCCCGGAGACCTGGGATCGAGCCTCACATCGGGCTGCCTGCTCGGCGGGAAGCCTGCTTCTCCCTCTCTCACTCCCCCTGCTTGTGTTCCCTCTCTGGCTGCGTTTCTCTCTGTCAAATAAATAAATAAAAATCTTTAAAAAAATATTTTTAAATACACATTGGCTTTTCCAGGAAAGCAAGTACTGTATAAGGAAAAAAAAGGGTACCTTTATTTTTTTCTGGAGCCTTATTAAAGACTTGTTCACCATTTTAGGCAATCGTAACATTGATCAAAATCATTTATGGTGTTATGATGATCTATCTGCCAAAACAAAGCCCCTGTATTAGTTTGCATTGTTTAGCTCTTGCATTATGATGATTTTGATGATTATGATGATTTAACTGCGAATATCTCACTATTATTTTCTAGAACAGTTGTGCTTGAGTATTAACATATGGAAATATAGATCATTTTATCATCTATTCTTTTATTGTACTTTATTATTATGAATAAAACATGTAGATTTATAAGTTATGTTTGTAGATGAGATATAGTAAATATGAATGAATTTAATTTTAGCTATTCATTACAAAAAGGAATTGGATCTAAAAGAGATAACAATTTCTACTAGCTCATATTCTCCTTAATGTAGCAAATTTCTTCTGAAAATAGGAGCTCAAGGGATAAATACTTACAAGATTGATCTCTGCTTCCAGTCTCTTGCAGCTGACTTGTCTGTGCCTCATCTTCTCCCATGTGCCATCAGGAAGCCACACACAGCAGCTGTGCCAGTTTGTAATCCCATGAACAGAAAACTGTTTCTTCAACAATGATACCAGGGATGCTGGGGGCATCCTGGTCCTTTGAATCAACCTTTTGTCCAAGAGCACTTGCCTATAAAACTCATGATATATCTTATTTACATGAATTCATTCTTTCATTCCTTCCTTCATTCATTCACTTATTCATCCATTCATTCATTTTTTAGTTTGAAACATTTATTCAAATTCCAGTTAGCTAACATATAGTGTAACACTAATATTAGCAGTAGAATTCAATGATTCATCACTTACATATAATAATCATCCCTTGTGCCCTCCTTAATACCCATCACACATTTAACCCACCTCCCTGCCCACCTCTCCTCCAGCAACCTCAGAGTTTGTTCTCCATACTTAACAGTCTATTTTCTGGTTTGCCTCTCTGTTTCATTTCTTAAATTTGACATATGAGTGAAAACATATAATATTGGTCTTTCTCTGACTAATTTCACTTAGTCTAATTCATCCCAGTTCTATCCTCGTCATTGCAAATGGCAAGATTTCATTCTTTTTGATGACTATTATATATACATACAATATATTATTTACACATTCATCAGTTGATGGACATTTGGGCTCTTTCATAATGTAGCTATTGCTGCTACTGGTGCTATAAACATCATGCATGTATACCTTCAAATCAGTATGTTTGTAATCTTTGGGTAAATCCCCCCAATAGTTCAATTGTTGGGTTGTAGTGTAGTTTTATTTTTAACTTTTTGAGGAAATTCCATACTGTTTTCCAGAGTGCAACTGTCCCTCAAATAACTACGGGACTGAGGAGTTGTTTGGGTTGACAGTCTTTTCGGCTATGGACCCCTGCTCCCTGTCTCTTGTAGCTGACCCCCTGTGCTTCATTCTTCTCCCCTGGCCGTCAGGAGTCAGGAAGCCGCACAGAGCAGCTGCACCAGTTTGCATTCCCACCAACAGTGTAAAAAGAGTTCCCCTTTCTCTGCATCCTCATCAATATCTGTTGTTTCCTTTTTTGTTAGTTATAACCATTCTGACAGTGGCAAGGTGGTATCTCAGTGTAGTTTGGATTTGTATTTCCCTGATGATGACTGATACTGAGCATCTTTTCAGGTTTTTGTTGGTCATATATATGTTTTCCTTGGAAAAATATCTATACATGTTTTGTGCCCATTTTTTAATTCGATTGTTTGTTTTTGAGGTATTGAGTTTGATAAGTTCTTTATAGATTTGGATACTAACCCATTATGAGATATGTAATTTGCAAATATCTTCTCCCATTCCAAAGGTTACTTTTAATTTTGTTGATTGTTTCCTTCATTGTGAAGAAGCTTTTTATTGTGATGAAGTCCCAGTAGTTCATTTTTGCTTTCAGTTTCCCTTGTCTCTAGACACATGTCTAGTAAGAAGTTGCTCTAACTGATGTTAGAGTGAATAATATCTATGTTCTCTAGGATTTTGATGGTTTCCTGTCTCACACTTAGGTCTTTCATCCATTTTGAATTTATTTTTGTGTAGTGTAAGAAAGTGGTCCAGTTTCATTCTTTTGCATGTTGCTGTCTGGTTTTTTCCAACACTATTGGTCAAAGGAAATTTTTTCCTTTGGATGTCCTTTCCTGCTTTGTTAAAGATTAGCTTACCCTATAGTTGTGGCTCCATTTCTGGGTTCTCTCATCTGTTCCATTGATCTATGTGTTTGTTTTTATGCCAGTACCATACTGTCTTGATGATTACATCTTTGTAATAGAGCTTGAAATCTGGAATCATGATTCCTCCAGCTTTTTCTTTCTCAAGGTTGCTTGGCTATTCGCGGTTCTTTGTGGTTTCATACACATTTTAGGATTGTTCTAGTTTTGTTAAAAATACTGGTGGTATTTTGATGGGGATTGCATTAAATGTGTAGTTTGCGGGGCACCTGGGTGGCTCAGTTGGTTGAGCGACTGCCTTCGGCTCAGGTCATGATCCTGGAGAACCAGGATCGAGTCTCACATCGGGCTCTCTGCTTGGCGGGAAGCCTACTTCTCCCTCTCTTACTCCCCCTGCTTGTGTTCCCTCTCTGGCTGTGTTTCTCTGTCAAATAAATAAAATCTTTAAAAAAAATGTGTAGTTTGCTCCAGGTATTATAGGCAATTTAATAATATTTGTTCTTCCAATCCATGAGAATTTCTTTCATCAGTGTTCTATAGTTTTCAGAGTACAGATCTTTTACCTCTTTTGTTAGGTTCATTCCTAGGTATCTTATAGCTTTTGGTGCAATTGTAAATGGTATCGATTCCTTGATTTCTATTTCTGCTGCATCATTATTGGTTTATAGAAATGCAACAGATTTCTGCACATTGATTATGTATTCTGCTTTACTGAATTTGTGTATCAGTTCTAGCAATTTTTGGAAGGAATCTTTTGGGTTTTCTACATAGAGTATCATGCCATCTGCAAATAGTGAAAATTTGACTTCTTCCTTGTTGCTTTGGATGTCTTTTATTTCTTTTTGTTGTCTGCTTGCTGAGGCTAGGACTTCCAGTACTATGCTAAATAAGAATAGGGAGAGTGGTTACCCCTGTCTTATTCCTGACTATAGAGGAAAATATCTCCATTTTTCCCTGTCGAGGATTTCATTAACTGTACATCTTTCATATATGACCTTTATGATGCTTTCTCTGTTCCTGCTTTGTTGAGGGTTTTTATCACGAATGGATGTTGTACTTTGTCAAAAGGTTTTCCTGCACCTATTGAGAAGATCCTATGGTTTTATCCATTCTTTTATTAATGCAGTGTATCCTATTGATTGGTGAATGCTGAACCACTCTTGCAGCCCAGGAATGAATCCCAAATGATTATGACAAATGACCCTTTTAATGTAGTGTTGGATTTGATTTGCTAGAATTTTGAGAATTGCATCCATATTCATCAAGGACATTGGTCTGTAATTTCCTTTTTTAGTGGTGTCTTTGTCTGGTCTTGGAACCTCATAGAAAGGGTTTGGAAGTTTTCTTTACATTTCCAGTTTTTGGGGAACAGTTTGAGAATAGTTATTAACTCTTCTTTAAATATCTGGTAGAATTCCCCTAGGAAGCCATCTGGCCTTAGACTTTTGTTTTTGGGGAGATTTTAAATTCTTGATTCAATTTCTTTGCTGGTTATGGGTCTGTACAAATTTTCTATTTCTTTCTGTTCCAGTTTTGGTAGTTTGTATGTTTATAGGAACTTATCCATTTTTCAGATTTCCCAATTTGTTGGCATATAATCTTTTATAATAGTCTAGTTGTTTGTTATTCTGTGCTGTTGGTTGTGATCTTTCCTGACTCATTCATGATTTTATTTATTTGGGTTTTTTCTCTTTTCTTTTTGAATAATCTGGCTTGGGCTATAACAATTTTATAAATTCTTTCAAAGAAACAACTTCTGGTTTCCTTGATCCATTCTGTTTGCTGTTACTGTTGTTGTTTCTATGTCATTTATTTCTGCTCTAATCTTTATTTCTTTTCTTCTAGTGGCATTAGGTTTCATTTGTTGTTCTTTTTTTAGCTCTTTCAGGTGTAAGGTTTGGTTGCATATTTGAGATTGTTCTTGCTTCCTGAGGTAGGTTTGTATTATTATATACTTCCCTTTAATGACAGCATTTGCTTCATCCCAAAGGTTTAGACCGTTATGTTTTTGTTACCATTTGTTCCAATATATTTTTTTAAACTTTTTCTTCTTTTTTGTTAAGATTTTATTCATTTATTTGACAGAGAGAAACACAGCTAGGGAGGGAACACAAGCAGAGTGAGTGAGAGAGGGAGAAGCAGGCTTCCCACCAAGCAGGGAGCCTGATGAGGGGCTCGATCCCGGGACTCCGGGATCATGACCTGAGCCGAAGGCAGTCTGTCAACCAACTGAGCCACCCAGGGACCCCCCCAAAAATTTTTCTTCTTTAATTTCCTGGTTAACTCATTCATTTTTTAGTAGGATATTCTTTAGTCTCCATATATTTGTGGTCTTTCCAAATTTTTTCTTGTGTTTAAGTGTCATAGTGTTATGGTCAGAAAATGTGCATGGTATGATCTCAAAGTTTTTGTACTTGTTGAGGTCTGATTTGTGACCAGTATGTGATTTATTCTGGAGAATCTCTCATGTGCACTCAAAAAGAATGTGTATTCTGCTGCTTTAGGATGAAATGTTACGAATATATCTGTTAAGTCCATCTGGTCCATGTAATTCAAAGCTATTATTTCCTTGTTGATTTTCTGTTTAGGTTATCTGTCCATTGATGTAAGTGGGGTATTAAAGCCCTTACTTCTTTGTATTATTACCAGTGAATTAATTATGTTTATTAATTGTTTTGTATATTTGGGTGCTTCCAGGTTAGAACATACATATTTATGATTGTTAGATCTTTTTGTTAGATAGACCCTTTAATCATGATATAGTGTCCTTCCTTATCTTTTCTTACCATCTTTGGTTTAAAATCTAGTTTGCCTGATGTAAGTATTTCCAGTCTGTCTTTCTTTTGATGTCCATTTACATGACAAATCATTCTCTCTTCCCTCCCTTTCAATCTGCACATGTGTTTAGGTCTAAAATGAGTGTCTCTCTCTCTCTCTCTCTCTCTCTCTCTCTCTCTCTCTCTCTCTCTCGTTTTGTTTTTGTGTTGTTTTGTTTTGTTTTTAATCCATTCTGACACCCTAAGTCATTTAATTGGAGCATTTAGGCCATTTACAGTCAGAGTAATTATTGATAGATATGAATTTAGTGCCATTTTATTACTTGTTCTGTCATTTCTGAAGATTTTCTCTGTTGCCTTCTAAGCTTTGTTACTTTTGATCTTTCCTTCCCACTTTAATGTTTCTTGCAGGGCTGATGTAGTAGCCACAAACTCCTATAGCTTTTGTTTGTCTGGGAAACTCTTTATCTCTCCTGTTCTGATTGATGGCCTTGAAGATAGAGTATTTTGGGCTACAGATTTTTCCCATTCAGCACATTGAATATATCATGCCACTTTCATCATGCTTGCCAAGTTTCTGTGGAGAGATCTACTGCTAACCTTATTCATCTTCTTTTGTAAGTTAGGACCTTTTTTTGTCTTGCTTGCTTTTAGGATTTTTTCTCTCTATTATTTATCAATTTAACTATGATATAGCTTGGTGTTGGCCTCTTTACTTGATTTTGATGGGTGCTCTCTTCTGGATTTTGATGTCTGTTTCCTTCTCCAGATTAGGGATATCTTCAGCTATAATTTCCTCAAATAAACCTTATTCCCCTTTTTCTCTTCTTTTTCTGGGATTCCTATGATTTGAATGTTATTATACTTTATGGAGTCACTGAGTTCCTTAAGTCTACATTTGTGATCTAATAATTTTTATTTCCCTCTTCTTTTCTCCCTCATTATTTTCCATAATTTATCTTCTATATCACTTATTTGTTCCTCAGTTTTTTCCATCCTTGAGGTCATTACAGTCAGTTTTCAATCTTGGTTATTGCATTTTTCATTTTGCTCTGACTAGTTTTTAAGTCTTTTATCTCTGTAGTAAGGGACTCCTTGATGTCATCTATGTTTTTCTCAGGCCCAGCTAGTGGCCTTATGATTATTGTCTTAAATTCTGGATCAAACATATTATATTTGCTTTTATTAGATCCCTGGTCATGACGTTTTCTTGTTCTTTCTTTTGGGATGAACTCCTCCATCTTGGCATTTTGTCAGATCTCTTGTCTTCTTCTGCATATTAGGAAAGACTGCTATGTTTCCTCTTCTTGAGAGTAATAGCTTTATGAAGAAGAGGTCATATACTGTCCAAGGCCTGGTACTTCAGGAAGTATCTCTGACATATGCTGAATGTCCTATGCTGCTGTATTTTGGCTGCTCTTTCCCTCAAGTGAGTCCTCTGTAGAATTTTTCCTTGCCTTGGGGAGTGTTTAAACCTTGGTGGCAAGTTTTAACTAAGTGTGCTCTGGTCTGCATGTTAATGAGACCTTCTATTTCCACTAGAGCAGAAGCTTTGCAGAGTCAGTAGACATGGTGCATGCAGTGAGTTTGTGCTGCTTTTCTGGGCGAGCAGCCCACTGCCCTGATTCTTGGGTACACTTGCCCAAGAAAAGCGGCATCTGCAGAGCACAGGGGTACAGGGCTTGTGTAAGTGACTTAGGCCTCCAGTATTGATTCTGTGCTGCTTACTGAAGTTATTTTATGCTGAGGGGCAAGGGAGAGAAGTGGCACCAACTCCCTCCCTCATCCCTGGAGAGGGGAGTTTGTGCCTACTGCTGTCCTTGAAGCCTTCCCAGAAGAGTGAACAATCTCCTCTTGTGTGTCCCAGGTGCTCTTCCACTGAGTTTTAAGACTCCAAATTTTGGGAACCTGGTGTGGTGCAGAACCATGCTGGTCCTCTTGCGGAGGGTCTCTGCAAGGCAGGGCTGATACATGTTTATCCCAGAAGGACAGTCACACCAAAACACAGGAACATGGAGACAGAGTCTGGAGTAAAGTACAGACAAGAGCCAGTGTCCACGCTAGCCACCCTCAGCAGACATCTCTGTGGCAATGGTGAGGGGTGGAGCAGAGTAATGGTACCTGTCAGCTCTTCTGTCCCTGAAGAGGCAATGCCACCTCTCCCTGATGTGCTCCAAGAAGAGAGTACTATCCCTCCCAGTGCATCCCAAGGGATCTTCAGATGGCACTGTCTGCTCCCAGACCTCTGTGCTCTTTCACTGGAGCACTGCAGTGCCCTCAGGGCTCCACTCTTGTCACACCACAGACCTCTTTAGAACTCCAGTCTTTGGGCCTCACTTGTAAAAATACGAAAATCAGTCTATCTCATTTTTCTAGTCAATGGCTTTAGGGAAATGCTTTCCTTGTGCAATCCCCCATGGGATCTAATATCTCTCTCTCTCTTTCTATTTCTCTCTCTCTTGCCCCTCTTCTCCACAACCAGGGCTCTGTCACTTCTGCAGTACCTGTGATCTCCCCCAGGTCACATCTAAGCACCTCCTACTTTCCACGGGGTGGCCTTTCCTCTCCATGTAGTTGTGCAGTTCTGTCAGGCCTCCGATCCATTTCTTGGGTATTAAGAATGATTTGCTATTTCTCTAGTTGTGTTCAGACAAGACTAGGGCCCTCCTACTACTCTTCCATCTTAGCTCCTCTCTCCCTCTATGAATTTATTTACAAATGGATTTGAAGTAGTCATTGCTCAGAGGACATAGTCCTTAACTATGATTCATGAACTATTTGACGAAGACTAAGAAAAACACTTCATTAGATGATTTATACAAATCAGCAACATCTATGTATTTATGGCTTACTTACATTTATAATTTACCTATAAAGCATTCTTATGAATCATTTATGTAAAGAGCCCTAAGGTTGAGGGACTTGCTACTGTATAAAGTAAGTAACCTAATTATAAATTAATGTGTCTTCTACTGATTAAGGCTCTCTTTCTATATTCATATTCCAAGACATAAAGAAGAAAGATATAGAAATAGGAGAAGGCAATGCATTCTTTCTTTTCCCTCCATTCCTTTGTCCCTCTTTTCTTCCATGTTTTTCTCCTTTTTAATTCTTTTATTCTTTTCATTTCCTTCCTCCCTCCTTTCCTTTTTTACTTTCTTCTCCACTTCTAAGCTGATGGCTATAGGACAATTAATAAGTAAGGACTTTAGATGACATCCTGAAGTCTAAAACAATAGATCCAAACTTAAGTATAAAATCTTAAAGTTCTTTCGATTAAAAAAAGAATATTCAACTGGCTTTGTTGAATTTGGCATATAGTTCAGACTTGAAATGAAAACTAGAGGCACATTTGTAAACATTGGTAAACTGAAGAATATGAAGAAAGATATTAAATATATTTCGCCATTTATATTTCTTTAAAATTTTTATTTAAGTTGTGGCTTACATTTAAATATGTGGCTCATTAATAATTATACATAGATTGGTTTTTGTATTATCTCTAAAATCAAAAATAAACCTGGAAAATTCCCTTAATCATTCCCAAGTGGTTGAGCCTTTGAGACCAGAGCTATAAGGAATGTACAATTACTGGTAGCTACTGGCAGTGTTTCCTGAGGAAAAGAAGCACTGATACTAATTTTGCACTTAGTAAAAATTACAACTATCTCTTGGATTAATGAAATGCTAAGGTTCTTTTTGGATTTATTGAGAATGCTTATTAATTTGCCTTAAACCTGATATTTTAAAAATTTGAAAAGTGCCCCTTTAAGTCATAACAAACAATTCTACTATTTTTCGTGTCTCTTCAAAATCTCGTTCAAAACAATTAAACTAAAGGTTTTTATGTTTCCTGCATTTTCCTAATTCTGTTGAATTCTGGCCCCAGAAAATTTACAAAGATTATAACTCCAGATATGCTTAGTTTCAGTGTTCTTTTGTCTTGACCCCAAGTGGTTCTACTTAGCATATTAATAAATCGGATAAAAATAATTTCATTTCCGTACATTGTCATTAACAGGCCACTGTCAACTGGAACACATGTTCAAGGAAATGAGTCCTGCGCCCTATGTGTAGAGAGTTCTCTTTTCCTGGTCTGACTTACTGAATACAAATTATTAATAAAGTTATGGAAAGTATCAACTTACTTGCCTTAAGAGTGGCAGGAGTTCAGAATGCCATTGTAAGGCCTAAAAGTGGCCAGAAATAAAGGGAAATTGAATTAATTGCAAAATCTGTGCTATGCAGGTGTCCACACTTCACCGTTATTACTCTGGTTTGTTATTTGGAAATGCTACAAGCAGGCTTTTTTGAGTGATGCTATAAATGTACTCTTCAATGCAATCAAGGCTTCATGCTAACAAAAACGGAAAACATTACAGCAAGTCATTTGTCCAAACATATTTGGTAATTTCTGATTTTTTATGTTGTTTCAATGTTTTAAATGATCTCTCTATCTGTCAAATAAATAAATAAAATCTTTTAAAAAAAAAAGAAAAAAAATGTTTCCAATTACAAACAAAAACTAATAAAAAATTTACCTGTCTGGTTTTAGTACCTTTGATATTGATGATTAATGTTCAAAGACATCATCATTGTGAAATAGTCAAGTCATTCAGCCATTCAACAACTTGAAAATCTACAATGCCTTCTCTCATTTATACATTTTACTGTATATATTTTATTTTTATCAAAGTCTAAATGAAAAGTCTATCACAAATTTAATGTACAACAGAGAATAGAGTGGGTTGAAAAATAAGCCCATACTTTATTAATATACTAAACCAGGTTTTTTATTGTTTTTCCATAAGCTGAAGGTCACTAACACCCCTTAACTTTTACTTGTGGTTTCCAAACCCACTCTTTTATTACGTCTTATCATCTTGAAGTATTGAAACCTTACTTGATGTCCCAATCCTGCCTCCACCCCAGTTCTAATATTCTAGTTTTCTATTTTAGATTTCTAATCTAATTTTTTTCTCTTTCTACAAATGTAAAAATAAGTTTTTTTTTTCTTATCTCCTTCCCAGATAAATGCAAAACACTTTCAGCAAGGAAACTCTAAAGTATAAAAGCAAAGCAATCCAGCATATGTTTATTCATTAACAACAATTCAAAGAGGACTAATTTTTAAAAGTCCTAATGCTTTACACTAATTGAGATCCTACTGAAACATGAAGACACAAGTGTTAGGAGAACCGTTTCCCCTTTTGTACAGACTACCCCCTATCCCTAACAAACTCCAGAGAAGTTCATCCAAACAATGGAAAAGTGTCTCCCAGGCCATAGTCCTCAAAAACACAATGAATAAAGCATTTCCTAACCTACTTTGAGACTGGCTTTCTTTCAAGTTTACATCACTTTCTTAAGAGGGACATCCAACTTAAGACCTTCTCTTCTTTTCATACCTTGAATTCTACTTGTATGTAGTTATTACTCAGTATGTTTTCTTTTTTTATTTTTTAACTTCTATTCATCCTTCCTGTAAATACTGGTACTTACTAAATGTCATTATCATTTTAACAGGGTATTTAAAATTATCACCTTCCTCCAAAAGCCAGGCATATCTTCTGGAAATATATCTATTTTCTATTTAAGTAGTCACAAACTAGAACAACAAAGTATAACCAACATCATTATTATCTATAACTTAGCTTGTATAAGTAGAGAGGGTCAAGAGAAAAATGTCCAGTGAAAAAGTAGAGATTGGTTGATGTGTGGTTTAATTAGGAGTTGGAAGAGAGGTACCAGTGGGAATAGAGTTGTCCCAGTGAAAAATACAGCAAGGCCCAAGCTCCATCTTTGTGGAAAGAGGCTGCAATAAATAGCATTCATCTGTTTATTACTGTTTGCCTCCTTTGTAACATACCCCCCCAATATCCCACAATATACCTTAGATTCAACAAAACTTAAATTCCTGAGGCAATGTGAAATATTTTAGTCCCTGTTAATCAGCCAAATAAATCATGAAATGTAAATCATTTGCCTTTGCTCTTGCTTCAATGTGAAAATCAATCCATCCTACCGAAGGAAACTGAAAACAAAGCTAGCCTAGGAGTGCCATCTAGTGGAAAAATCTAATATGACCACAACGGGCTGTTCACTTTCCCAGGCTTCTCATTTAAAAAAAAAAAAAAAATTGCAGCGTGTGCTGCCCTGCAAAGCAAAGTTCTAGCTAACACCTGGCAATTAAGGAAAGAAGTTGAAACCTGATTATCATTGCCTTCGTCTCCCCTCATAGAAAACCTACTCCCCAGCTTAGAGGCTATGGAGGAGGAAGAGGAAGAGGCCTGTTATCTCAGAAGAGATACATACTATGCCTGACACTAGGTGAGAAGGACCTTACATCTCATATTCCAGGGTGGAAGAGCACATTCACTGGGGTAACCACTGTGAGACAGAAAAAAATAATGGCAAAGAAAATAGGCAGGAATTGAAAAATATATATATAGCTTTACCTCAAGAGGATTTGACAGGGGTATAGATGACTACAGTGAAATTCACTTTAATAATGGCTGCTATGGAATGTCCAAGAGAACAAAAAGCCCTGATGGGAGCTTGGAAGTTCAGTGACTGCCCTGGAATGGAGGGCAGGGGAAGGCACTGAGACAAAGATATTTGAAATCCCACATATACACCAAACATTCTTATATGGGAGAGGAGTGTGGCAAACCCCTGGTGTATAAATAAAACTTGGAACTTTATTTACATAAGTGCTTATATTTCCTAAATAAATTTGAGTGCCTTAAAAAATAAGTGTGAGACTTCTGCTGAGCACTATAGTTACCTAAACCTTGATCCAGGCAGGAAAAGGGGAATCTCTTGCCACTCCTTAAGTGGATTCCATAAGGAAATAAAGCTCAAACTGTGGTACATATAAATTTCACCACAGTGTCCTTACTAGGAATTTAAGAGTTTAAGCCCATCTGTTAAGATTCAGGGAGTAGAACGCTGGGATTTTTTTTTTTTTTTAAAGTCATCCCTATTCTGATGCAAGTGGTGTGGAATCACAATTATAATTACTTGCTGCCGAGCCAAGGGAGCGAAGGTTTACCACCTCGGAGAAAGCAAAGTGAAGTTGAGGGATAAGAAAGTATAATTTGTGCTTCTATTGTTACCTGGAAGTTCTAGAGGACTTTGAGACTACAAGCGTACAATGGGGAGGAGCAAGATGGTGGAGGAGTAGGAGACCAAAATTTCACCTGGTCCCAGGAGTTCAGCTACATTTATCAAACCATTCTGAACACCTACAAACTCAACAGATCAAAGGGAAGAAGACCAGCAATTCTATGAACAGAAAGGCAACCACTTTCTGGAAGGTAGGACATGTGGAGAAGTGAATCCCAGGTGCTATAGGGGAATACAGACCATGGGAGGAGGGGCTGGCTCCTGGCAGGCCATAGAGCAAGGGAGCACAAAATCATAACTTTTAGAAGTCTGCTCCACTGAGGGATGTTGCCCCAGAAACTAAAAGGGGGATAGAGCCCTCGTTGGGATAGTGTGGTCTCAAGACCCATAGGGCCACAGAAGGACCCAGGGGGTCTAAGTGCAGGAGAGCTCCCAGGGATCAGAGTGGGAGGCTGGCTGCAGAGACACAGCCAAGGAGGGGGCTCTCAGCTCGGGGTTACCTTAAATGGTGATCCAAGGAATAGTCAGTCACTACTCTTCAAGCAGGGACCACACAAGTGGCAGATCTGGGAGACCTGCTCTTCCTCTACCAGGAGGGTTGGCACAGGAGCATGCTGCAGAAATCCCCTGGGTTTGGAGACTCCAAACAGGGCCAAGCACCAGAGATAGAAACACTATGCCACAGGCTGGGTGAGCCCAGAGTGTGGCCATAGAAGAGGGAGATATGAGTGATTGACTGCTTTTCTCTGAGGGCACACTGAGGAGCGGGGCCTTGAGCTCTCGGCTCCTCTGGGTTAGAGACTAGGAGGCCACCATCTTTATTCTTGTCCTCCAAACCTGGACGGAAAGCGTTCAAGGAACAAAGGCTATGAGAGTGAACCTGCGCAGCTTGCTTAGCCTGGCTCCTGAGAGGGTGGTACAATTCCGCCTCAGGCAAAGACATTTCAGAATCACTTCAAGAGGTTCCCCCCCAGAAGATCAGCAAGAACAACCAACCAAGGGGGCACCTGGGTGGCTCAGTTGGTTAAGCAACTGCCTTCGGCTCAGGTCATGATTTTGGAGACCTGGGATCGAGTCCCACATCAGGCTCCCTGCTCGGCAGGAAGCCTGCTTCTCCCTCTCTCACTCCCCCAGCTTGTGTTCCCTCTCTGGCTGTGTTTCTCTCTGTCAAATAAAAAAATCTTAAAAAAGAAAAAAAAAAAAAAGAACAACCAACCAAGACCAAGATTACAGATCACTGAGAACTGCAAACATCAGTGCTAGGGGAATACAGCACATAGAATCCATGGCTTTTTTTTCCCTATGATTGTTTAGTCTTTCAACATTAATTTTTAAAAATTTTTCATTATTTTTTTTCTATTTTTCTTTAATATTTCCTCTTTCCTATTTTAACCTATTTTAACTATTTTATCTTATCAATAGCTTTTTTAAAATCTTTTTTCATTTTAATCTTTACAGTGATTTTCTATCCCTTTATCATGTTTATCTTTATTTTTATATATATGTAAATTTTTCTTTCTTTAAAATGTTGGAAAGTAGTTTCTTCTAACAGACCAAAATACACCCAAAATCAAATATATGGCTCTATTTTATTCACCAGCAATCATGTATTTTTTTTTCCCTTTCTTCTTCCCTCAGTTTTGGGTCTCCTCTGACTTGGTCAATGTATATTTTTCTGGGGTTGTTGTTACCCTTTTAGCATTTTATTCTCTCATTCATCTATTCTTCTCTAGACAATATGACAAGGTGGAAAAACTCAGCTCAAAAAAAAGAAAAGAGGCAGTAAAGGCTGCTAAGGACCTAATCAATATGGATATTAGTAAGATGTCAGAACTAGAGTTCAGAATAACAATTATAAAGATGCTAACTGGGCTTGAAAAAAATCATGGAAGATTTAGAGAATCCCTTTCTGGAGAAATAAAAGAACTAAAATCTAACCAAGTTGAAATAAAAAAGCTATTAATGAGGTACAATAAAAAATGGAGGCTCTTGTTCCTAGGATAAATGAAACAGAAGACAGAATTAGTGATATAGAAGACTAAATGATGGAAAATAAAGAAGCTGAGAAAAAGGAAGATAAACAAATACTGGATCACAAGGGGAGAATTTGAGAGATAAGTGATACCATAAGATGAAACACTATTCAAATAATTGGGATCCCAGAAGAAGAAGAAAGAGAGAGAGGGACAGAAGGTATCTTGGAGCAAATTATAGCAGAGAACTTCCATAACCTGGGGAAGGAAACAAGCACCAAACCCAGGAGTCACGGAGAACCCCCCTAAAAATCAATAAAAATAGGTCAACACCCCGTCATCTAATAGTAAGATGTATGATTCTCAGAGACAAAGAGAAAATCTTGAAAGCAGCTCAGAACAAGAGGTCTGTAACCTACAATGGTAGAAATAATAGATTGGCATCAGACCTGTCCACAGAGACCTGGAAGTCCAGAAAGGACAGGCATGATATATTCAGAGCACTAAATGAGAAAAATATTGGGCCAAGAATATTATATACAGCTAGGCTTTCATTGAAAATTAAGGAGAAATAAAAAGCTTTCAACACAACTGAAAGAATTGGCAAACACCAAACCAGCCCTACAGAAAATATGGAAAGGGATCCTCTAAGTAAAGAGAGAGGCTAAAAGTAACATACACCAGAAAGGAACAGAGACAATATATAGTAACAATCACCTTACAGGCAATACAATGCATTAAATTCATATTTGCAATGGTTACCCTGAATGTGTATGGGTTAAATGCCACAATCAAAAGACACAGGGTATCAGAATGGATAGAAAATCAGACCCATTGGTATGCTGTCTACAAGAAACTCCTTTTAGACCAAATGACACCTCCAGATTTAAAGAAAGGGACATCAAAAGAAAGTTGGGGTGGCAATCTTTATATAAGACAAATTAATTTTAAGCCAAAGATTATAGTAAGAGAGGAAGAAGAACACTATATCATACTTAAAGGGTTTTTCCAACAAGAAGATCTAACAATTTTAAATGTCTATGCCTCTAACATGGAAGCAGCCAATTATACAAACCAACTAATAATAAAATCAAAGAAACACATCAACAATAATACAAAAATACTGGGGACTTTAACACCTCCCTCAGTGAAATGGACAGATCATCTAAGAAAAAGATCAACAAGGAAATAAAGGCTTTATGACACACTGGACAAGATGGACATTAAAGATATATTCAGAATGTTCCATCCCAAAGCAACAGAATACAAACTCTTCTCTAGTGCACATGGAACATTCTCCAGAATAGATCACATCCTGGGTCACAAGTCAGGCATCAGATGGTACCAAGAGACTGGGATCATTCCCTGCATATTTTCAGATCACAATGCTTTGAAACTAGAACTCAACCACAAGAGGAAAGTTGGAAAGAACTCAAATACATGGAGGCTAAAGAACATCCTACTAAAGAATGAATGGGTCAACCAGGAAATTAAAGAAGAATTTTAAAAATTCATGGAAGCAAATGAAAATGAAGACACAACAGTTCAAAATCTTTGGGATGCAGCAAAGGCGGTCCTGAGAGGAAAATATATAGCTATACCAACCCTTCTCAAAAACGAGAAAGTTCTCAAATACACAACCTAACCTTACACGTAAAGGAGTTGGAGAAAAAAGCAGCAAATAAAACCTAAACCCAGCAGGAGAAGAGAAATAATAAAGATCAGAGCAGAAATCAATGAAATAGAAACCAAAAGAACAGTAGAACAGATCAACAAAACTAGGAGCTGGTTCATTGAAAGAATTAATAAGATTGATAAGCCCCTTGCCAGACTTATCAAAAAGGAAAGACAAAGGACCCAAATTAATAAAACCATGAATGAAAGACGAGAGATCACAACTAACACCAAAGAAATACAATTATAAGAACATATTCTGAGCAACTATTCTTCAGCAAATTTGACAATGTGGAAGAAAAGGATGCATTCCTAGAGACATATAAACTACCAAAACTGAATCAGGAAGAAATAGAAACATGAACAGACTCATAACCAGTAAGGAGATTAAAGAAGTAATCAAAAATTTCCCAAAAAACAAGAGCCCAGGGCCAGACTGGAGAATTATACCAAACATTTAAAGAAGAATTAATAGCTATTCTCCTGAAACTGCTCGAAAAATTGAAAAGCAAGGAAAAATTCCAAAATCACTTATGAGGCCAGCATTACCTTGATCCCAAAACCCCATCAAAAAGGAGAATTCCAGACCAGTATCCCTGATGAACATTGATACAAATATTCTCACCAAAGTACTAGCCAATAGGATCCAACAGTACATTAAAACGATTAATCACCATGACAAAATGGGATTTATTCCTGGGCTGCAAGATTGGTTCAACATCTGCAAATCTATCAATGTGATACATTACATTAATAAAAGAAAGGACAAGAACCATATGCTACTCTCAATAGATGCTGAAAAAGCATCTGACAAAGTACAGCACCCTTTCTTGATTAAAATTCTTCACAGTGTAGGGATAGAGGATACGTACCTCAATATCATAAAAGCCATCTATGAAAAAATCTCAGTGAATATCATTTTCAATGGGGGAAAAACTAACAACTTTTCCCCTAAGGTCAGGAACACTACAGGGATGTCCACTATCACCACTGCTCTTCAACATAGTGCTAGCAGTCCTAGCCTCAATAATCAGGCAACAAAAAGAAATAAAAGGTATCCAAATCAGCAAAGAAGAAGTAAACTCTCACTCTCTGCATATGATATAATACTTTATGTGGAAAACCCAAAGACTCCACCCAAAACTGCTAAAACTCATATAGGAATTCAGTAAAGCATCAGGACATAAAAATCAATGCACAGAAATCAGTTGTATTTCTATACACCAACAAGACAGAAGAAAGAGAAATTAAGGAGTTCATCCCATTTACAACTGCACCTAAAACCGTAAGATACCTAAGAATAAATCTAACCAAACAGACAAAGAATTTGTACTCAGAGAACTATAGAGTATTCATGAAAGAAATTGAGGAAGACACAAAGAAATGAAAAAATGTTCCATCCTCATGGATGGAAGAACAAATATTGTAAAAATGTCTATGCTTCCTAGAGCAATCTACACATTTAATGCAATGCCTATCAAAATACCATCAGCTTTTTTCACAGAAATGGAACAAATAATCCTAAAATTTATATGGAACCAGAAATGACCCCAAATATCCAAAGGAATGCTGAAAAAGAAAACCAAAGTCGACGACACCACAATTCAGGACTTCAAGCTCTATTACAAAGCTGTAATCATCAAGATAGTATGGTACTGGCACAAAAACAGATACATAGATCAATGGAACATAATAGAGAGCCCAGGAATGGACCCTCAACTCTATGGTCAACTAATCTTCAACAAAGCAGGAAAGCATGTCCAGTGGAAAAAAGACAGACTCTGCAACAAATGGTGCTAGAAAATTGGACAGCCACATGCAGAAGAATGAAACTGGATCATTCCCTTATACCATACATAAAAATAGACTCAAAATGGTTGAAAAACCTCAGTGTGAGACAGAAATCCATCAAAATCCTTGAGGAGAACATAGGCATCAATCTCTTTGACCTCAGACACAGCAACTTCTTCCTAGAAACATCACCAAAAGCAAGGGAAGCCAGGGAAAAAATGAACTAATGGGACTTCATCAAGATGAAAACCTTTTGCACAGCAAAGGAAATAGTCAACAAAACCAAAAGACAACTGGTGGAATGGGAGAAGATATTTGAAAATGACATATCAGATAAAGGGCTAGTATCCAAAATCTAGGAGGAACTTATCAAACTCAACACCCAAAGCACAAATAATCCAATTAAGAAATGGGCAGAATACATGAACAGACATTTCTGCAAAGAAGACATCCAAATGGCCAACATGAAGAAGTGCTCAACATCACTCAGGGAAATTAAAATCAAAACTACAGTGAAATACCACCTCACACCAGTCAAAATGGTCTAAATTAACCAGCCAGAGAAAACAGGTGTTGGTAAGAATGCAGAGAAAGGGGAACCCTCTTACATGTTGGTGGGAATGCAAGCTGGTGCAGCCACTCTGGAAAACAGTGTGGAGGTTTCTCAGAAACTTGAAAATAGAGCTACCCTACAATCCAGCAATTACACTACTGGATATTTACTGTAAAGACATAAATGTAGTGGGCTCCTGGATGGCCCAGTGGGTTAAAGCCTCTACTTTTGGCTCAGGTCATGATCTCAGGGTTCTGGGATGGAGGCCCGCATCGGGCTCTCTGCTCAGCGGGGAGCCTGCTTCCTCCTCTCTCTCGGCCTGCCTCTCTGCCTACTTGTGATCTCTCTCTCTGTCAATAAATAAATTTCAAAAAAATATTTTAAAAAAAGATATGAATGTAGTGATCTGAGGGGCATATGCACCCAAATGTTTATGGCAAAAATGTCCACAATAGCCAAACTATCCAAAGAGCCTAGATGTCCATCAACAGATGAATAGATAAAGAAGGTGTGATACACACACACACACACACACACACACACACACACACACAATGGAATACTATGTAGCCATCAAAAACTGAAATCTTTCCCTTTGCAACAACATGGATGGAACTGGAGGGTATTATGCTAAGTAAAATAAGTGAATCAGAGAAAAACAATTATCATATGATCTGATATGAGGAATTTGAGAAATAAGACAGAGAATCATAGGGGAAGGGAGGGAAAAATGAAACAAGATGAAACCAGAGAGGGAGACAAACCATAAGAGACCCTTACTCTCAGGAAACAAACTGAGGGTTGCTGGAAGGGAGGAGGTGGGAGGGGTGGGGTGGCTGGGTGGTGGACACTGGGGAAGGTATGTATTATGTTAAGAAAAAAAAATTTTTTTTAAGATTTTATTTATTTATTTGACAGAGAGAAACATAGTGAGAGAGGGAACACAAGCAGGGGGAGTGAGAGAGGGAGAAGCAGGCTTCCCGCGGAGCAGAGAGCCTCATGTGAGGCTCAATTCCGGGTCTCCAGGATCATGACCTGAGCCGAAGGCAGTCGCCTAACCAACTGAGCCACCCAGGCACCTCAAGAAAAAAAATTTTAAATAGAAAATATAAAATACTACAAGATAATCAACTCATCACAGTTTGCTGGGGATTTTCACAATTTTGGAACCCCAGGAAACCCATCAGGCCCAAGCTGATTGGGACAACTGGTAACCCCACTGAAGAAACCATTAAAGAGTTGTTCAGTATTATAGTGTCCAAAAGCAAGCTCAGTAAAGAATCAGTGGACTTCTTGGGATAATCTTGACTGAAAATCCAGATCTGAGGAATCACTATTAGGAACTATACCAGGAGGTATAGTGAAGGCCCCAATGAAGCAGCCACCTATGTTAACAATAGGGAAGAGGCAGTTATTCAGAAGCGCTCATTGATTGTAGTCATCACTGGGGCCATAGATAATCCCCTGCTAGAAGAAAGTTTTTTTAAGTTTTAGTATTCTTTATTTCCCAACTGAGCAACTAAACCAACAATAAAAGGAAAGGAGAAGGGGAAAAA
The DNA here is from genome assembly GCA_004023965.1 of Spilogale gracilis. Lineage (NCBI taxonomy): Eukaryota > Metazoa > Chordata > Mammalia > Carnivora > Mephitidae > Spilogale > Spilogale gracilis. The sequence continues at coordinate 92,062 of PITA01004948.1, read as the reverse complement.
GTGAATTTGGCACAACATGCTATCAGGAAAGCCATATCAATTTGAGTAATATAAGACTAAACTTAATGTGAAGTCTTTTGAAACCTTCAGTTCTACCAACACGTCAGTCCTTCACATCCCAAGGACAGTATAACTCTTCCTGAATGAAAGAGAATAAAATTACCCTGTTGGGGAACCTGGTGAGTTTTAAGACCTAGAAACTCAAGTTAGTTCTATAAAACATTTTTGACCTAGCGCTAAAACAGTCAGTAAAGGGTATGATAGAAGAAGACAAGCTAAACAGGGATAAAGGTGGTTGACTTTGTCCAAACAGAAAATATGATCACAAATTTTGTTAAATATGTTGTGAATTATATCTATTTGAAGTTACATGTGTTTGATAACAATGATTTCCTTTTCATTGAGAGAAATCAGGTATACTTTCTTGAATTAAAATCCAGGAAGTTGACTAAATGACTCTCATTTCAGAAGACCAACCTTTCTTTCATTTTATTATTTTTTTTTAGAAGACCAAACTTTCTTAAGATCTGTCCAAGCATAAAGTTTTCCTTTTTGGCACCAATAGAGATTGAATGAACATGAATAGGCATGGCAGAAACAGCCAGCTGCTCACACAAATCCATGAATATCTCTTCTTCCCAGACACAGAGCCAAAGCATGTTTTCCTGCCTCACTTGTACTTAAGTATGTCCATGTGACAGATTAACCAATGGAAGGCAAGAAGAAATGATGTGCACTACTACCAAGACTGGCCTATGAAAATATACCAAACATTCTCCTTAATGCACTTTTCCCTTCAAGCTGATAGGGATGGTGGCTCCCAGAATAACCTTGAAAACATTTGTTGAAGATGACAGAACCTCCATCCACTTGGGAGACTGCATGACTGCAAGGAAAATATCCTTTCCAATTCTCACCTAACATGTAACCTATGTGAGCAAAATGTTGTCAAAAAAACATATATTTTTTAAGAGCCATTATATGCTTTGGGGAGTACTAGCAAAGTTCTATTACTTTCACTAATTTAGCAAAATCCTAAGATAGGCTGCATTATAGAGCTATTACTTTTTACTTTAGGGCTTGCTGTTAAAGAAGTTCTCCAAAGGGATGAGCATGGACTAAGGCAGATGGTATCTTCGTGGCCTCAGATCACCTCAATATAAAAGTACTTCCTCTAAGACAGTCCATTTCCCAGCAGAGTGTTAAGTGTGAAAGGATAGTGCAGCGGGCAAATAATATATTTCTAATTCATTTTTACTAAAGGTAATAAACTTTATGAGTTCATAGTAAAAAAAAAAACACAATTAAATTAGAGGTAAAAAAAAGAATATGTCATGGTGCTATTTAACATTTCTTTCATTCCTCCAAGTTGAAATCCTGATTAAACATAGTTTTGAGTTGTAAGTCACTTGAGAGGCTTCTGAATGTTGAATCTATATTTTAAAAGTATTTTATGTCTCCTAAGGACCAATAAAGTGGAGGGTGGGTCAGATGTGCCAAAAGCTTTGGGAAAGGAAACCCGGTAAGTCGGGGAAGTGTTGCTAATAAGTGAGAAGGTTACATTTTATTGCATAAACACATTTACGGTCACAGTTTTAAGTTTCATTCAAGCGGCACTGCCAAGATTAAAGTTTATAATTAAACCCTCATTTTACAAAAATGTCAGTTTTAATAGTAAAGTATAGTTTATATTACTAACTTGATGTTCCAGAGGGACTGCTCCCTTGTGAAAGGGCAATCCCTGTAAGACTTCCTTACGTTCAAACCTGTTCTTTCACCGTGGAGTGTATTTTATGACTCAGTCATGCTTCCCAACCTCCCATCCACCAAACACACACATTTTCTGTCTTTATAGACTTAGGTCTGTATTTTCAGTGAGACTACTAAGAGACAGACAAAAATCCTCCATGTATCTACAAAGATGTGCTCTAATGAACACAAGGACTACTGTTTGTCACAATTTTATGACCAAACAAACCTAAATAAGAATTATGTAAGGGACCGGGGAAATAAAAAACAGATCCTAAAGGATACAAAAAGCTTTGTTACGCTGAGCTCTGGCCTTTGTGTCCTCTTCCAAAGATTTTTTTTGGTGCAGAAGAGAGAGTTCTTGTCACACACAGATGACTGCCTTTTCCTACTGCCAAAGAAAACAAAAGGAAGAGAGGTAATGGGCCCAATTAATAAGAATTCAGGATGTCAGAGGTGGAAGGGAGTGAGAGAGTCATTGAAAAAAATGATCTAATATTTGGTCAAAACTGAACACAAAGGATTACCATTCTTTACAAAGCTTATATTGGGTGTACAAAGACTTCATAGGAAAAACCCTTAAACACGGACATCTCATCAAAAATAAACCCTAAAGTCCTGATGTAAACTATGAACTTTGGGTGATCGTGGTGTGTCAAAACAGGTTCAGCAATTCTAACAAGGGTAGTACCGTGGGGGAGGATGTTGAGTGGGGAGGCTGTGCAAGTGCAGGAGCGGGGGGGTAAATACAAATTCTTGAGACCTTCTTAATTTTGCTGTAAACCTAAAACTGCTCTAAAAAGTAAAGTCTTTAATAAAAAAAAAAGATATCTGCTAAGTCTATAGTTGGTATTAGGTCACCCTCTGACACACAGAGAGAGAAAGAAAGGAGAGGGAGTGTGCAAATAGAACAGTTCCATGGCTCAGACTGGGCTGTACACGTGAAGGACATATATCCAAGGATGAGCCTGATTTTCAGTAGGTTTTACCAACCTAGGAAACAAGATCATATAATGAGACAATAATACCAGAAAGTAGTATATGACTAAATATCAAACCCAAACTGCTGGGGCACCTGGGTGGCTCAGTCGGTTAAGCGTCTGCCTTCAGCTAAGTTCATGATCTTGGAGTACTGGGATCAAGCCCCACATGTGGCTCCCTGCTCAGTGGGGAGTCTGTTTCTCTCTCTCTCTGCAGCTCCCCCTGATTGTGCTCTCCCTGCCTGTGCTCTCTCATGTGCACCTTCTCTCTGTCAAATAAATAAATCAAATCTTAAATAATCAAACAAAAGCACACTGCAAAGCAAAGATCATGGTCATATGATACAAAATTTGGAAATATGAATTCTAATCTCAGTTCTGCAATTGCTACTCAACTAACACAGACAAACTCACTTCAACTCTTCAGACCTCACCAAAAGATTGAACACGTGATTCTCCCAAAGTTCTTCTGCCTCCAAATTCTTAGACTTTAATTTTAAAGATAATCAGACTAGGACAAGAACAAGTATGTTTCTCAGAGGACATTTAGAGAAAACAAGATTTGAAATGAGACTTAAAGCAAAAGTAGGTTCCAGGAGGTGTCCAAGGAGGACAAGAAAGGGCTCCAAACATGGAAAAATCTAACACAAAATTAAAATCTAATACATGGGATGTCCACTTAAACATGACGATTCATGTGCATACCAAGGGACAATGTCAGAGATAGCCACCAGAGGAGATCATGAGGTCTTTTGAAAAAGAGGATGAGAATTTCCACAAGCATCTTTAAAAAACAAGAGGAGAGACACAATTAGATGATAAAAGAGAAAGAACTAAGTGTTCAGGAAGTAGTTATGGGAATGAAATAGATCAGAATTATACAGGGGAATCAAAATGATACCTTAATGAACCATGGCTATTAACAAAAAGAGTAGCTGGTCAAATAGTAGGTTTTGAATAAAAATATAAGTGTCAAACAAAATTGAGATATGCTGGTTCTAAGCTGCTCCTAAGGTTTAAAAAAGGAGGAAATTTAAAGCTGTTCTGTGTTTGCGCACCTCTTCTCTCCCCCATCTGTTTCCATACACAAAAGCAGACATAGGGAGATAATGAAATAAGATAATTTGCATTTTCTAATTATTTACAATAAGGTAATTACTGTAACAAAAATAAAAGTAACTTTTAAAAGTATTTCTCATAGACAGTACTTAAAATGTTGAAATATATGAGACTATTGGTAGCCATATCGTTGTGGGTGAAATGTTTTACCTTGTCATCAATAGTCTTATCTTAAATATCTTCAAATTATCTGTACCTTCAAGTATGAAAGGATCAGTTTGTGTGTATTAGGAAAAGGAAGAGGCGGATGTTCTTGCCGTTATGTTGCAGAAATTGATAGAGTTTGGCCCACTTAGAGACAGTTCTGTGGAAAATGTCATGTTGGTGATGGGTTGTGGAAACAAAAAGAAACAAGCAATTCATGAAATAAAACTAATCTTACACAGAGGCAATGATAGGAAATTTAAGAGTATAACACTTCCTTTATATGAAAAATTGCTAAGCCAAAATTGGTTAATAACAGTTGCATTCTGTAGACAGGAAGCAAAAATATACTTAAATTGTTTCATGCTATTAAGTTAAACATAAGGACGGGTTCACTTACTCAACTCATTGTTTCCGAATACAAGAAAGAAATACAACACACAGGAAATTTATATAAGTTTTCATAGCCACCTTTAGAGATGGTAAAGTAAGTCTTCTCTGAGATGTGTAACTGTCAAATATAAAATGATATAATAATAGTGCTCCAACATTTGGATAAGAAATACTGTATTAGAAGCCTAAGAAAGAGTGACAGTTTGTAAAGAATTAGAAATGAATATTGACTTCATTATTATATTCAAAATGTTTTCCTCTAAGAAAGTGATAGTTTATGTTGATTCATTATAAAAAAAATCTAAACAAGAAGAAAAGAACAGTTTAATTAAACTTCATAAAACTTTAATGGAACCATAAACAAACCACATCGATCATCACTATCTAAAAATAACAATTTTTATGATTAGTTGAACATTGTTATAAATATATATTTGTAAATATATACTTATATCAGCTTTATTGAAGTATAATCAACACAATAAACTGCCCTAATTTAAAATACACAATATGATAAGTGAGTTTGGAAAATGAAGATAACCATGGAACTGTCACTTTGGTGGATAATGGGTATGTTTATTACTATGCTTATTTAATAGACACTTAAAGGGATTTTTTAAATAAATATTAAATCATTTCACCATTCTTCTTTTTTTTTTAATATTTTACTTATTTGACAGAGAGAAACACAGCCAGAGAGGGAACACAAGCAGGGGGAGTGAGAGAGGGAAAAGCAGGCTTCCCGCCCAGCAGGGAGCCCAATGTGGGACTCGATCCCAGGTCTCCAGGATCATGACCTGAGCCGAAGGCAGTCACTTAACCAACTGAGCCACCCAGGCACCCCTCATTTCATCATTCTTAAAACTCTGCAAGGTTTGCATTAATTTTATCCCTATTTAAAAATAAGAAAACTAAGGCATAATTGGGTTACATAAATTTTCATGGTGAGACTATCACTGTCAATATGAGTTTGAACCTAGGCATTCTGGAATATAAATTATACATTAAATTATAAGATCTATAGGTATTGATGGAAGTGGTTGATAGAATTTCTTTTGTAAAAAATTAAAGCACATATGGATTTTATTTTAAATTGAAAGTAGTTTTATTTTACTTGGATTTAAAAAACAATTGAAAATAAAAGGATGATTGAAACCTCAATAAATTTTTCTTCAAAACTGAAGATATTATTTCCACAAAAGTTTACAAAAATTAATTCTTATAAATGGTTACAGAATAAAGGGAAATTGGGTCACTGATTTGGCTTATTTAACGTCCCTTAAGACTAAGTATTATTTATTTAACTCTAATGGAAAGACCACTCAAGGTATTGGCTGGGCATACTGTCCCTATCTGGGAAGCTTTCTCTTTCTGAAAGTGAGTTTTACTAAGAGAAAGCGGGAGGGGGAGGGAAAGAGAAAGAGAGAGACAGGCAGGGAGAGAGAGACTCAGAGGGAGAGAGAGGCAGAGAGAGAATGTGACACAGAAAGTTTAAGAAGAAATTAAGTGTAAGTGGTTGAAACCAGAGAAAATTTCCAGCAACAATCAGCAATGACTGGAGACAATGTTGGTTGTCACAACCTGAGGAGTATTTCTGATATTTAGTGTGCAGACAACAGGGATGCTGCTAAACGTCCCCATCATGTCCAGAACAGCATCTTCTAACAACAAAGAAGTATGTGGTTCCCCAAAGCAGATGCTCCTACAGCTGAGTATGTCCTGAGAGAGAGGTCATGGGTGACTCAGAGCTACGGACAAAACAGAAGACAGCAGGAACACTCAGGTGGTAGTTAGCAGTCTCTCACAGTAGGGGAGATCTTGTAGGGAACAACAGAAACCTACTTTTGAGAAGAAAACAAAGGTGGTCAGAGAAGAATCAATTACCCTGGACCTTGATGCACATTTGAGTTTCTTCTCAAGACCTGCTGGGACAGGTTTTCTGCTTTTATCAGGTTAGATGAACCTGAAAAATAAACGTCTCTCATGAAGCATGACATTTACTTTTTTTGAAAATGGCAAGAGCTGAAAAGAATCTCCAAATTTGAGAAATTATATATTATAGTCCTATGACTTTCAGTACTGACTATACATGACTACTAATAAAATATTTCACCTAAACCATTCATTTCTATCTTCAAAATGTATTCAAGTTATTTCCACATACATTGTTGCTCTCCTACACAGAATAATTAGTATTCTAATATTGGCTCTGTCTGATCCTTAAACAAGATTTTCAGTTAACTACAGAGTTAAAACAGTTAAAATTTAATATTAAGACAAAGAAAGGTCACCACCTCTCCTACTATTGTTTTAGTTTTATTAACAAATGAAACAGTCATGCAATAAGATTCTTCACAATTCCAAAATGAAGTTATTACTATGGTCTTGATATAAAATACAATGTAATTTCTATTATAAAATTATAATAAAAATCCATACTTCTATTAAATTATCCTTTTTTTGACATTTTTGAAAGCCTACAATAAAATTTCACAGTTTGGTAATATTAAATGCTTAAATAGTCCCCATTCTCCCTTTGAGTACAACTTCCACATTTGTTTAGGATCATCTATGATATAGTTATTTCAAATATATCTGGAATTATAATTTAGCATATTATATATAATTATATATAAACTATATATAATTTAGCATATTATAAATTTCATTTTATTACTATAATGAAGTCCAACTATAATCTACCACTTATTAAATGTGTGAACATGAGTAAATTATATAATTTCCCTGAGTTTCAAGATTCCTGTAAAATAGGAATCATAAGGCTTATGTCACAGCTGTGAAAATAAATTGAGGTAATGCATGTAAAGCATGTTGCACAGTTGTTGACAAGAGGTGAGTGCTCATAAACATCATCAACTATTGCTGTTGGTACCTGTATTATCATGACCTCAGAAAAATAATTTTTATTTAATCTAGAGTACATTCAGGGCAATGACAATAGCTACAAAGCTGGTTATCTGGGATTACTACTAATTTACTGCAGTTTTCTAAATCTATAGCTTATTTTTTTATCTATGGCTTATTTTAAATTTGACTTACATATACATTGGATAAAAAGCTTCCAAAACTGAAAATAAGTTACCTAGTTTAAAGATCATTCCATTTACTTAGTGGAAAACGAAAGACTGAAGCAGAATCAATTCTGACAACCATTTTTTTTTCAGTCAGACAAGAGAGAACCTGGGTCATAAAAGTACAATTTTTAATGATGTGGAAATCCAGCTGCATTTCCATAAGACATATAAAGGTAAGAAAGTGGCTGTCTCTAAAATTAAAATTTTCAAAATAACGTATTATGAAAGTAATTGCTCTAAACACTGTGACAAATGAATAAAGCACTGCCACTAATTACTATATCAGAGACAGAGAATAAGGACCCATTGCTACTAAAAGGAGACTTGCAAAACATTAATTGTCACAACAATGCCAACCCACAGGCTGAGTGGACTTTCAAATTTAGAAAATAAGTAAAAATCTAAGTAATGTTAGGATGTCAACAGGAAGCACAGATATAGCTCTAAAAATATCCAAGAGAAATGTTGGCTATGGGGGGTTGAGGAGAGATCTATATGAGTGTATGCCTAATTTGAGAGTTAAAGAATAAACTTATTAGACAAGACTTCATTTCTTCATGACTCTATTCCTTTAGGGTTCATTTTTTTGTTACCTATAGAATCACAGGGAGAATTAAGTAAACTTTTCTATGATTTTGGCCACAGGAAAATTATGGCTTATTCAGATTCTTTGGCAAGCTAGAGAGAAAGGAATTCTGGCTATTATGTTTTTAGACTGTTACTCTGGTATGTTATAGCCCAACTCTTCCCCCATTCCCTCTGTCCCCTTCTCTCCCCCCACCTTTTCCCTTCCCCCTTGCCTCCTTGTTCTCCTCCCTCTTTCTCCCTTTTTCCCCTCCCCCTTCCCCTCTTACACACACACAGACACACACTCTTTTTTTTTTTCCAAGCATCCATTTTTATCTCAGTGGAAGAAAATTGTTCAGTGTGTTCAAAGTAATTGTCAGGCAATTGTGTTATTTAAAATACTTCAGGAGGTGCTTTCCTGAACAACTTAACAATTTAGGAGAAAAGCCTGATTTTAAATTCCAGATTAAACTGTTAAAGCTCTAAAAGATTTCAATCAGATCCAGAAAGAGTATAATTCTTCTTTATTTGCAATAGAGATCTTTTAAGGAAGGCAGATTTTGTACATTGATCTATGTCCTGTACAATGAGTTAACTTGATATGTCAAGTCATGGCCAAGCCCAGCTGCCCAGAACCCCTTTGTATTTCTATGTTCTATGTTTAACAATACAACATTGTAATTTTACGAGCTATAAATGTGATTTTGGCTATCCATTGTGGGGGAGGGGAGAAGTACTTTAAATATTGCAAAGAGAGGAACATTATTCTAATGTTTCTTTATATCTAGCACTTGCTTTTAATTTATAGTCCATTCAATAATAATTTAACCAATTTTTAGACTCCATTCAACAACTTTTATTGAATAATGAGCATGGAGACTGATCCTGCACCTAATGCCCCACATGAGAAAATATGATCAACATTTATTGCTAGAGGCAAATTTCTGTTACCAAGATGAAGGCAGAAACCACTTTCTGTTTAATTGTTATTATTAGAACAAAAAGAAATACTGATTTACCCCAAATTTGTATCTAAGATGGTAATTGTAGGGGAATGATTCTTATTCCTAATGTATGATAAGGCACCTCTATAACAATGGCTGAAACAGTAGAGATGGGGAACATGCCTGGCAGTCAGCACAAAAACTTTCACCAGGTCTGTAGCCCCACTCAAGTAACTGTGAAGAGAAGCCTAGGGTCTCGTAGTACAATTGGCATTATCAATTCAAGCTCATTACCAATCCAGGCTCCTTCTGAGCTCCTAGTACACAATCCATCATCACATCTAATATCTTATATTTCAGTCAAATAGAGAAAAATGCATTTGCAATACAAAACCATATAAACAATATGCTGGGAAAAAACAATATGCTTTGAAATAATTATTAACAAAGTGCAACAGTAAATTTGAAAATGAAGCCACTTAGTCTTTCCAGTAGGGAAAAAAAAAAAGGTCACTTCGGGAAGATGAATTTGATTTTGGTCTCCTTTGGAAAAATGTGTCATTTTTCCAATGTTAAAGAGGGGAGACACACATTCAACTCACTGAAAAGAACTTAATTCATGCATTCATTCCCAAATATTGGGTTTTTTTGAACACTTACCAGATGGTAAGCACTGTTCTTGCAGGGATATAGCAAAATAAAGCCCCTGTTCTCACGGAGCTTAAATTCTATTGGTGGAAAACAAGCAATGTATCAATGAACAAAAAGATAACATGTTAATTGGTAAGAAGTACCACAAAGTGACAAGAAGTAAAACAAAATGATCAGGAAATAAAGAATGTCATAGGGAGGATTGCTATTTTAGACAGCATGGCTAAGGAAGGCCTCTCTAATAAGGTAACAACTGGAAGGTGCCTCAAGTGAGAAGCCTGTGTGCAGACAGTATATGTGTGAGAAAGGCATTCAAGAAAGAGAGTAGGGTAAATGTGCAAAGGGCCAGAGGTGGCAATATGTTTAGGTATGTTTGAAGAACAGATTGGACAAAATCATGAAAAAGGTTGCATAAGTTTAGTCTGGCTGAAGAATGGTCAAGATGGACTGGAGGTAAGGCTGGCAAAGTTAGATTTCAGGTAGATTGTGTAGTATCTCCTATGCAAGGGATTTAATCTTTGTCTCAGAAAGAAAATAAGTGGTACTGATGTAGACAACCAAACCACTTGAAATGGAGTGACTAACATGAGGTTAACAGAATGGTCCAGGTAAGAGAAGATGAGGGCCCAAAGTCAGATAGTAACCATGGGATGGAGATTTAGGGGGGAGAATTAGAAGAACAGTCATGAACTCAACTTGAAGAATGAAAGAGAAGACAGATCCAAAGAGGCTGTAGAAGTTTTAGCTTCCACAACTGGGTGAATGATGCTATTTACAAAAGTGTTAGTTATTAGAGGAAGGTCATATGTGAACAAAAAATAATGAGCTGTCTTGCACACTGTGAGGGATCTAGAGGACATACAGAGTGAAGAATCAGTAGGGAAGAGAATACCTACAAGTCAAAAGAATAAAAGATTAAACGCTTATTTTTAATAACCAGGACAATAGATATAAACACATATGAAGAAACAGAAATGACAATAAACAAGCAAAAGTTCCATACTATTCATGTACTCTAAGTCCCAGTTGGCCCTGAAGAAACTGAAGGGCTGGGATGAGGCCGTCATGTTTTCTCACCACACATTCTCAGTTCATGCTGAATCTTGACCTTATTTTTCTCTGCCATTGGAATTTCCATCTCTTCAAGATACACATGTAATTATCCAGTATTTCCCCAGTATTCTATTATTTGTGTCTCCATTTACCACTCAGTACAATAAAGAATTTTTTTTGGTCAGGATTCACTTCACCCCTTAGGGAGCAGATAAAAGAGGGATTATAGGGGCGCCTGGGTGGCTCAGTTGGTTAAGCAACTGCCTTCGGCTCAGGTCATGATCCTGGAGACCCGGGATCGAGTCCCACATTGGGCTCCTTCTCTCACTCCCCCTGCTTGTGTTCCCCCTCTGGCTGTGTTTCTCTCTGTCAAAATAAATAAAATCTTAAAAAAAAAAAGGATTATAAATGCTTACACTTTAAACATTTTATTCCTCCCAGGGGTGCCTGGGTGGCTCAACCATTAAGCATCTGCCTTTGGCTCAGGTCATGATCCCGGAGTCCCAGGATGGAGCCCTGCATTAGGCTCCCTGCTCGGCGAGGAGCCTGATTCTCCCTCTCTCACTCTCCCTGCTTGTGTTTCCTCTCTAGCTGTGTTTCTCTCTGTCAAATAAATAAATAACATCTTTAAACAAACAAACAAACATAAAAACAAAAAAACCCCCACAACTGTCTAAAAATATATATATATATTCCTCTTAGAAAACAAAGCCATACCAGGACATGGTATAGAAACAGTAGCTTTCATGAAAACAGAAGACAAATGAATTATATTTTAAGTATTGCTTTTAGATTCATTTTGTATCTTTCAAGAATTCTTCAATTATTTTTCTTTTGGACTATTTGCCACAAAATATGCAACTAGTGCCTGAACCTCTATTTTAAATTGGATTCTTGGAAACTAAATAAATGCAAATACAGGGAAAGCATTTTGATTTTGGATCTTTGGTAAGGTTTATTTTGAAACCTCTTGAGGACACCTACGTGACATCTTTTAAATTAATCCATTAGATTGGAATGCCCCAGAAGAGGTCAGAGAAAGAGAGAATGACTTTATAAAGCGATTATGTACTTTAAAATAGCACTCATGAAAATCATTTGTGTAAGTGAAAAATAAGAGAGTAACCACTTTGTCTTCCTTCCAGAAATAAGTTATGATTATATCCATTTGCCTGATTCACACTGAAGGTGTAATTGTGCCACCAGGATTGTTAAAAATGTATCTAAGTCATTTTTCTTAAAGGTTCTATGTCAAGTTTTCTGCCATTTCCTCTGTGTTATTTATCTTACTATTTCTTTAAAAATGAATTTGGATCACCTGGGTGGCTCAGTTGGTTAAGCGACTGCCTTCGGCTCAGGTCATGATCCTAGAGACCCAGTATCGAGCCCTGCATCGGGCTCCCTGCTCAGCAGGAAGCCTGCTTCTCCCTCTCTCACTCCCCCTGCTTGTGTTCCCTCTCTAGCTATGTTTCTCTCTGTCAAAAAAGAATTTGACTGGAGTGTCTGGGTGGCTCAGTCAGTTAAGCATCTGCCTTCAGCTGAGGTTGTGATCTCAGGGTTCTGGGATTGAGCCCCTTGTGTGTGTGTGTGGGGGGGTCTCTGCTCAGTGGAAGGATCTGCTTCTTTCCCTCTCTCTCTCTTTCTCAAATAAAAAAATAAAATTAAAAAAATTAATTTGACTGCTTTAGGATAGAAAACTACATAGACTCAAGTGGCAATGGCATTGGGAAAAAATTGCTTTAAGTTCACATTCTCCATATTGGGATTAAGTTAAAAGATTACATCTGGAAATTTTAAGAGAATGGCTGCCATCAAGAAAATTCTGAAATGCATTTCTAGCCAACCATATGATTAAAACACGCACAATTATGGATTATGAAAATAACAAAGCTCTGTTGAAAGAGTAGACCTAATAATCAATGTCTCAATTCCTTTATTGCTCCAACATGAGGGCAATGGCTTGCTTTCACAGACAGCATTTTTTTAAAAGATTTTATTTATTTATTTGACAGAGAGAAACACAGCTAGAGAGGGAACAGAAGCAGGGAGAGTGAGAGAGGGAGAAGCAGGCTTCCCAACGAGCCTGACACGGGTCCCCTGGGATCAAGACCTGAGCCAAAGGGAGACGCTTAACTAACTGAGCCACCCAGGCACCACCTCACAGACAGAATTTTTAAAGCCGCTTCAGGAGAGAACTCTGAGTGGCAGGTGGACAGATGAGGAGGCTTGGAGTCTGTACGGTAGGGAAGGGGGAGACCTCACCGTGTAAAACTTGATAATCTCTCTCTTCCCATTTTATATAAATTTGTCCATCACAATGCTTGGTATATAGCTGATGCTGAATAAATATCATGTGAACATGTTAAATTATATTAAATATATTTAATATTATATATATTAATATATCTATGATAATGGAGATATTAGCCCTAATACATAGACGTATATCCTTTTAGTTACTCCCTGGTAACAACCAATAACTTTCTTTATTTTCTGAATCTTTGCTCTATCAATTTTAATTTGATATAGATTTTTATACACTGGGAATTTTGCTTAGGAATTTAGCCAACATAGTGCTATAAATCATGGTGTCCTATAGGGTCCACAAAATTTTCCTCACCCAAATTACAGTGATCTCAATTTATTATACAAAACATTTGTGTCCATTCTTTATTGCATTTGTTGAGTGCTTTTCCTTATTTATATCTACTTTTCCCCTCCTTATACCATTCCTCAATGCTTTCTCTGTTAAAATAAGGTGGAATGTAAGACAAGTTTGCTGAATTTAATTAATGCAAAGGAAATGGCTATCCCAGTAAGAGAAACAAGGTAAAAGCTTTCAGAAATCCCTCAACTAGTGAATGAGACTTTCATTACAAAGTGTAGTGGCTAAGAATCATGAAGGAGGAAAGAAATCCATTCATAGATAAATTACTTGAAAATAATTTTTAAATTATTGAATTACTTAAATAAAATTTTAAAAACCTATTTATAACTCCAATGATAGAAGTCATTCATTTTTTAATTTCTAATTTAAAACATAGCAAAAGCTAAAATTTCTGGAATGATTAGGATTTGCATACATTGGATAATTGGATTATAATATCAAATAATCAGAATATAACTTTATACTAAACCTTAAATCATAAATGTATATATTATTAATTCAGAAAACATTTTGTGGTCTTTCAGATTTAAATGTCATATATAAACATAATGTCAGTTCTTATATTTCTGTACTTGAGATAGACTATTTAAAAATCTGTGAAAACCTAAAATCTTAGAACTCTTTGGATCTAGAACTTCCCCTGAATCCAAATCTTTTATTTTATAGACCCAAAGGGCCCTGAGAATTGAGAAAGTCAAAAATTCAGTGAAAAGCAAAAGTTAAATTCAGAAGAGAGTTACAATCAGATTAAATAGAATTAGTGGTCCCCAAGCTAGTTCAAAGTTTGTGATTATATATGCTGTGAAGGTAACATACTGTGTGAGGGTCAAAGGATTTACAATCAAGTATGGATTTTTATCACATTTTAATTTTGTAAGTAAACAGCCTAACTTTTTTTGAATATTGGTTTCAATTAATGGTGTTTTTTTCTAGCGTGTTTTATTTTAAAAATATGTGTTTTTTTTAATCTGGTGTTTTTTCTAATGTGTTTTATTTAAAAAAGAAAAATGTTATTTTAAAAATATTTTATATTTCTAAAAATTTAGGAAAAAATAGGTAGTTAGCGTGAGAGCACATTTTCCCTAATTTCCTTAGTTTGCAAATCTTTCAACCTATAAAAGTTGAAAGACACCCATATGCCATTAATCTAGATTCATTAGTTGTTAACAATTGCTTCACAGATATAAATGTAAGGAAGATATAAATATAGATGTAGACACAGATCCAGATCCAGATATAGATAGATTCGTCCTTTTTTCCAGAAAAACCTGAAAGTAAATTGCAGACACAGAAAGACTTTATCCTTAATTACTTAAGCACAGTACTTAGCCATTGTCTCTAATGATAATGACATGACAAGGACATTGACTTAGGTAGCCACGGAACACATCATCATTAACACAATTTAACACTAATTCAATAATAATCATCTTACATAAAAAATATCCCCAAGTTGCTCAACACTTGTATTTTACAGCTGTGTTTTTTTTTTTTTTTTCACCTCTGGTCAAAGATCAACTAAAAAAATAAATATTACATTTAGTTGTCTCTTTAGCTCATTTCATCTAGAACAGCTCTTATTCTATATTTTATGACACTAATATTTTTACAAAGTCTAGGCCAGATGTATTATGCAATGCCCTGTAGATAGGTCTATTTTTTTTTCATGATTAGATTCAGGTTTAATATAATTTTAGGTGCAGGCGCCTGGGTGGCTCAGTGGTTGGGCCTCTGTCTTCAGCTCAGGTCCTGGTCCCCGAGTCCCTGGATCCAGCCCCACATCGGGCTGCCTGCTGGGCGGGAAGCCTGCTGCTCCCTCTCTCACTCCCCCTGCTTGTGTTCCCTCTCTGGCTGTGTTTCTCTCTGTCAAATAAATAAAATCTGTAATATATATATATATATATAGGTGATGTGTCTTTCCTATTGAATCATCTCAGGGGGCATATAATTTAGATTTGTCTCATTAGTGATGTTAAACTTGATCATTTGGTAAAGGGAATGTCTACTAGATTTCTCCATTCTCTAAGTAATTTTTTTCCTTTGTAATTCATATTTTATCAGTGGTGATATTTTCCAATCATGTGTTTATGTAACCAAACAACTCTAAAACAAAGGGTTTTAATATGTATTCATATTTCCACCTGAATCAGTTACTAAATTGATAGCTACAAAATAGTAACTTTCTAATTCTACCATTTCATTGAATTTATTACATTACATTTTTTTGGTAATTCATTAGTTTTCATTATCTTTTTGATTTTTGATCTGCCCCACATTTGGACAGTGAGAGTCTACCAAAAGAGCACCTCTATCTTTTGCCTGGGACCCATCAGTCCTTTTTTTTTTAAAGATTTTATTTATTTGACATAGAGAAACACAGCCAGAGAGGGAACACAAGCAGGGGGAGTGAGAGAGGGAGAAGCAGGCCTCCTGCCGAGCAGGGAGCCCGATGTGGGACCCGATCCCAGGTCTCTGGGATCATGACCTGAGCCGAAGGCAGTCGCTTAACCAACTGAGCCACCCAGGTGCCCCGACCCATCAGTCTTTAAGTTCTTCTTAGTTCTGGCACAAAAGTATGTTTCGGGTTCACCATATCCCTTTCCTTCTCCAACAGTGAAATGAAACCATTAATTAATTCATGCTTTCCTGGTTCCTTTGAATGGACATTGTTTTTAGAAACCAAGATCAGTGGATGGGGGGATGGGCAGAAGGTATTCACTGCTACATAGATTTCATTGCTTTTACAATCTTTTGTAAATAGCTGGAGATTACATATAGAGAGGGTTTATCTACATGAGCTCATACTTACAGCTTCAATTAAAAGCAGTCATCAGAGATTTCTTCCTCAAACTTTCCCCACTCCAAAATTGTATCTCACTTTTTTCACAGTGGAAATACTGTTTCACAACAGCATCTATTTATTTACCCACTTGCTTTTGCCTACAATTCACCAAAAATTGCCTAAGAATCACCACATCAGGGGTGGCTGCGTAGCTCAGTTGGTTGGGTGTCCACCTCTTGATTTTGGCTCAGGTCATGATCTCAGGGTCCTGGGATCAAGCCCTGCACTGGGCTCTGTGCTCAGCATGGAACCTGCTTAAGATTTTCTCTCTTTCCCTCCCTTTATCCCTCACCCCTGCTCACTTTCTCTGTCTCAGTCTCAGTCTCTCTCAAAAAAAAAAAGAAAAAAAAATCACTACACCAATGGCACTACCAACAACAAACCTTCTAAAGTTCAGTATTTCCTTGAAGTTGTGTGTGTATAATCAAAATACTGTTCAAAATCTAGCTGAATTATCTATCTCCTTTTGACTAGTTATTAATTTGATATAATGTTATATTCACCGATTTTTAATTGTAGGATTTGCTTTGTTTATCCCTTTAAATTAGTTTTTTTTTTTTTAAGATTTTATTTATTTGACAGAGAGAAACACAGCCAGAGAGGGAACACAAGCAGAGGGAGTGAGAGAGGGAGAAGCAGGCTTCCCGCCGAGCAGGGAGCCCGATGTGGGACTCGATCCCGGGTCTCCAGGATCATGACCTGAGCCGAAGAAGGTCGCCCAACCAACTGAGCCACCCAGGTGCCCCACCTTTAAATTAGTTTTTATAAGATGGAAAATATTTTCATAGTTCAAAATCAAAGCTTTCTTAAAAGGTATATTCAAAGGCGTCTTACCTCCTCCCCTTTCTCTTCCACTGTTCTCTTGGCTAATACTTCATTCATTTCTGGTTTATCCTTCCTAGAGTTCTTTGTTGCAGTAAACAGCCAGCCAGGATTAGTTGTGTGATGCTTGCAAATTACATGTTTATTTGTTTTAATTTGTAAAAGATACCCATTGTTTTTAAAAATTATATTTGATGTTTCTAATGAAATATACTCAAATTGCCTTGTTTAAAGAATAAAAGTGAAAAGATAAGAATTATGAAATTTATATTCTCATACAGTATGTTAATTGTTTCATATGCTCACTTACACAACCAAAACAAACTTTCTTGCACAATCACACATTTTTTTAAAAGACTTTATTTATTTGACAGACAGAGACAGACAGAGAGGGAACAGAAGTAAGAGGAGTGGGAGAAGGAGAAGCACACTTCCCACTGAGCAGGGAGACAGACGCAGGGCTGGATCCCAGGACCCTGTAATCATGACGCCAGCCAAAGGCAGACGCTTAAGGACTGAGCCACCCATCTGCCCCGTGCTCTTACTTTTTGATAAACTGTTGCAGAATCCTTGAAGCAACTCCAGCGGACCCAATTCAAGAAACACTATTCTAAGCAGATATTTTGAGACATAAGTAGCTACTATATTTTTTAGTAGATATTTTACTAAATTTTTTCCTATTTTATTGCCACAATTTATCATTTTTATTCTTCCTTAAATTTTAATAGATAGTAAGTTCACCTAGGTAGTAAGTTTCCTCAGGACAGTAATAATGGCATATATCATTTCTCTGGTTCCTCACTGAGCCTGATAATGCACATACAGACAATGTTTTTTTTTTGTTTTGTTTTGTTTTTAAAGATTTTATTTATTTATTTGACAGAGAGAGAGATCACAAGTAGGCAGAGAGGCAGGCAGAGAGAGAGGAGGAAGCAGGCTCCCTGCTGAGCAGAGAGCCTGATGTGGGCCTCGATCCCAGGACCCTGAGATCATGACCTGAGCCGAAGGCAGAGGCTTTAACCCACTGAGCCACCCAGGCGCCCCAGACAATGTTTCTAATGATATTTAAAGAATCAAAGAATGAAAAAGAGAAATAAGGAGTTTCCAGGAAGTAGACAGAACCTATATTCTTTAATAAATAATATGTATCTGCATAAAAAATTATCTCATCTCCTATTTTAAAAGTTACTTATTATTTAATCTCCTGAGAAGATTTTGTGAGATAATTTATTGAATTGACATTTATTTGAATTATCCAGTTGCCTGACTTACTGGTTTTGTCAGCTCTTCTGGTGCCCAGTAGACATAACTTTAAATAAATACACTCAGAAATTTGGGCCAGTTTCCAAAATATTAGTAAATAATTTCAGAATTAAACTCCTTTAAAATGTAGAAAAGTGTATTTTCACATAGATTTTCTTTAGAAAGCTTGTATATTATAATCCACAAGATGGTGCTGTCTTCCCACCAGCAAACCTATAAGCAGTCCTATGGGATATATACATAAGCCATAAATACAGTTTATAGGACAGAGGGGAAAATAGTTTCCTACTTGAACAGAAATCACATTAATGCCTCTAAAACTGTTCTTAAAGTCTGCTTTCCCCAGATATCCTTATTAGAATTTAAGTCTATTTCCTAATGCTTCAGCCTCATATGTTTCACATAAATATGTCATCTCAAAACTCAGCACAACCAAATCTAAACTCTTGGTCTTCATCATAGCCCTCACTCAAACCTGTGTCACTGGACAACTTCACCTTATTTGTTGCTTGGGCCAAAAACCTGGGAATATTTGCTCCTCTATTTTTATAAACCGCCCCCCAACATTCAATCTGTTAAGAAACCCTGTTGACTCTGCTTTCAATGTATTTCCAAAATCTAGCCACTTACCATCTTTCCTACTATTAGCCTATTCTTAACAACCATCACCTCACAACTAATCTTACCTCAGCCCTTACTTCCCTACCGTTTATTCTTGATCTACAACTTATGATTCTTTTCATCACTACTTAGATCATGTCACTGTACCACTCAAAACCTGCAAAGCTCCTCATTTCACTCAGAGTAACAGTCAAACTCCCAATTCCCTGTTATCCCTCAGGTCTCAACTCCTACCATTCTCCTCTTCTCTTACTCAACTCCATCCTCTCTGGCTTCCTTGCTTTTCTCTAAACACAGGAGACATCCACCAGCCATGCACCTCTGCTCTAACTCTTCTCTTTACTTGGAATGCTGTTTCACAAATTATTACTTAGTTACTTTCCAGTTTTTGATCAAATGGTACCTTCTCAAAGAGCCCTAAACTGTCTCATCCATATTTCAATACTTCCATGCCACTTACTTTCCAGCTCACGATATAGATACTTACTTATTGTTAACAACTATTTCCCCACCCCATGAGGGCAGAGGTCTTACTTAATTGATTTAAACCTAAGGTATAGACTAGTGGCATTAGTAGGTAGTCAATAAATATCTGAATGAATTAACTATAGTCTAAGCATTAATAATTAGTGTTGAATCAAAACTAATTTTATTTGCACTTTACAGAGAATTTCTATTAGAAATATGGAAAAAACTAAGACGTCAATTATATTGCATAATTGGTATCCATCTCAATCAAAAGATATTTATTTACACAACCCATAATATAAAACACATTGTCAATAAATGGTGAAACAATAAGCAAAATGGCATTTCTGAAGTTTGCCAAAGCTCACTTGACATTACATGCTATAATCTGATGTAACACTTCCTTCTGTGAAGAAGGCATCAGGATAATGCAGTGAGCCAAACCAGGTCTCTTAGAATGTATATTTCTGTAACATAAATGTATCTGTCACATAAATGCATATACAATTTTATATTTGATTTCACTTTTTGGGTTTACGTGAGGATGTTCTAATGTGGCTTTTATGCCCAGTCTGTATATGTACAATTGCAGTGGAATCAGATGTGGGTAAAAAGTCTGTTTGTCTGATTCAGAAAGACATCCCTGTGAGAAGCTGATCCAGGATACACAGACTTCTAGCATTTACACCAAAATGGGGTCAGGGATTCCAAACCAAAACAACTTCTGGTCACACTCATTTCTGTCATAGTCTTTTAGTTATGATTTGAAGTAAAAATATATGTTCCACCAGCTTGACTATTTTTCTTAGTTTTACTAACTACTTTGGCTAAATGCACATGTTATTAGTAGGTTATGTGACTAAATTGAAAAATAAGTACTTAGTAAGGTCTAAAATTAGTTAAAATGTCAAAACTGATTATGTAGACTAGTGCAAGGATCTTTATGAAAATCTATGTTCCCATTTCAATGAATAGATACTCAGGCTGCCATAGCATGGAACTTTGCTTGTAACACTGTCCCTCTGTTCCCATAATCATGGGCACTGCCTTCACTATAATCATTACCATTTCAAATATTTACAAAAGCAAAATGATTAATGATTTTATCAAGTATTATTAGTCCATAATTTTTGTATACATTTTTAACCCATGAACGTTCTTCAGAGAAATATAAAAATCATTGAAAAACACTAGAGTCTGTATTATTTCTTTTTTTTTTAAGATTTTATTTATTTATTTGACAGAGAGAAACACAGCGAGAGAGGGAACGTAAGCAAGGGGAGTGAGAGAGGGAGAAGCAGGCTTCCCGCTGAGCAGGGAGCCCGATGCGGGACTCGATCCTGGGTCTCCTGGATCATGACCTGAGCCGCAGGCAATTGCCCAACCAACTGAGCCACCCAGGCGCCCCATTATTTATGATCTTTAATAGCCCATGCCACTGGTTTATAAATTTCAAGCTTTCAGATTTATTATTTAAAAGAGAGAGAGAAAGGACGGAAAGAGAGAAGGATTGAAGAAACTTAAATTTAGCAATTGTTACTGACAGATGATGGCTGGGGCTCAGTTAAGGAGATTCATGGTGTCTGCCTTTTAGATGACATTCTCTGATCAAGTCCTCTCGCTTTATATCCATGAACTTTTTACTTAGCTATTATCCCATATGCAACACCTTTTCCTGACACCGAAATAAACATTTCCCAGTATAAAATATTTTACTCAATGGTAGATGTTATTGTTTCTAATCGCATCCACTTTTCCCCTCTCCTTTATATTAAAGAAGACTTCCAAGACCCTGAACTCATGCAAGGTCATGTGACAAGTACTGACCAAATGGCTGTGAGCAGAAGCGGCACTTGTCCAGACCCCTAAGAACTTCTGGAGCTCCCCATGCCCATTTTATGTCCCTGCTGTAGTGACTCTAGAAGCCATGCTTAGAGGTAATATGTCCCAACACAGTGGAATTCCAGTCGCCTGGGGTCCCTGAGTAACTTCCTGGAGCAAGGACCCATTGATGTCACAAGACATGCGTCAACATTTGGGAGACAGATCTAAGTGCAGCACGGCCCGGCCAACACTGAATAATTAAACCAGTAAAGCATTCCCTGGCTATTAATACCTTTCCCATGCCGTCTCATTCCACAAAAAAAATGTGAGTACAATAGTTCCACTTAAAGGAGACAATTTAGTGCTGACTATTCAATGTACAAAGGCGCAGTGCCTCCTGTTTGTTAAGAAATGTGATAGAATTGGAAGAACAAACAGGCATGGTCTCTACCAAGCAAGTTTAGAATCTCTGGGGGAGAAGCTGATTTTTTGTTGTTGTTGTTTATCCACTTAATCATGACAAATGTCCTGAAGGAAGAGAATAGAGGACAGTAAAGTGGTGTGACCTAATCTGGGAATTTAGGGAGGCCTGAAGAGGGATATCTGAGTAAGAGCTAATACTTGATGTTTGAGACTGGGATCAAGAGCAATTATGGAGGACTTAACCTTTGCAAAGATGGCCATCTTCCTAAAGAAATATATCTCGAATGACATCACTGTCTGGATCATAAGAACACAGATAAATTTGTAAGCAACATTTTAATTGCCAACAACTTGATCCAGGGAATAAGTGCTCAAACTTAACATTTTTGTTGGGGGGCTGGGGTGTTTATTTTCATGCTCGTAAATAGAAGTCTAAAGTTGGAAACAAGCATGAGCACAGAAAATTAATTCTCTCCCACTAACTGGAAAAAAAAAAAGTCAAGAAACTGCACATTTGGCAGGAAAATTCTAAACAGCCTACAAGTGCCAATATCAGAAGAACAATCTTTACACTATGTAGAAAATTGCTAGTTAATCCTTCTCCAAAAATTTAATTTTATAAAATGAAAGCAAGTTCTATGTTTTAGCTATAGTAATGAGTACATACATAGTTCTCTCAGATTGTTGGAAAATGTAAGCAAGATTTCAAATTATTTCAAACAGATTTAAACTGCAATCTTCTTAATATACTACTTAATCTCCTGCATATATAGAATTATTTAGACTTTCTAAAGCACTTTATATACGTTATCTTATCTGATGCCATTAGATGAAATATGCATAGATACATAATTATACATAAAAATGTAAAACCTGGGACAATTCCACAACCTTAAAATTAAATCGAATAGAAACCCAGTCAGTCTGGGGCCAGAGTAAGTGAAACAAAATCAGATTTAGGATAGTGTTAAATCTCAAAAGAATGCACAAGCAAAGAAAATAAGAATTACAAAAGAGCCTTTACAGAACATCTAGTTCAAACTCGCCAATTACAAAATGATCATAACAACTTCTTATAGTTTATAAGGCATTTTTTAATATGCATGAGACTTTTAGAGTACAGGTCACAAGTGGTACATGGACATAAGACAACCTTTTTCTGGGCCTGCATCTGACAAGCAAATGACATTGAATAACAAGGCTTTCTCCCTGTTGTCCATCAGCTGTCATCTAAATGTACTGAAACCTATAAGCCCTTAATTAAAACCAGGACAATACATGGTATTTTATTTTCTATTTTAAATGTTATTTATTTTAAGTAGTCTCTATACCTCATAATGGTATTTTAAATTCAGGGCCGGATTGTTATCCCACTATCAAGTCTTGCTGAGATTTCACTGCAAATACCCTCCCAAAACCGATCACCTCATTTCTACCCTTGATCTCTTCATTCTATTTCTAACATATCCGTTGGAATAATACTGATAAAACATTATTCAGATCATTCAAGGTCCTACAAGATGTGTGACCTCACTATAACCCTAACATCTATAGCTGTCTTTCCTGCTCACTTCTCTCTAACCATGGGGACCTAACCATTGTTCCCCTACAGTGCCTTAAGGACTGGGCTGGCTGCATATGTTGTGGAACTCAGTGCAAAATAAAAACGCAGATTCTCTTGCTCAAAATTTATTAAGAATTTCAAGATGGCGTGGGTCTTGTGCAACAACACCGACTGTATACCCGTGAAGCCAGCCCTGACAAGGGATTAGAATTGACTGTGCCCACTACAGACACCTGTGTGTTGGATTACTCCCTACATCTCTTTTTCTCCCACCCCTATTCCCTGAACTTTCAATCCTTTCTTTAAATGTCACATTCTCAAGCCTTGCTGCTCACCATGTTTAATCTTATCACACACACACACACACACACACACACACACATAGAGGCACACCCCATTCTCTATTTTTGTCCATAGCTCATAGTGTTATATAGGACATCATATATTGTACTTATTCAACCTGCTTAATTTCTGCCCTCCCTCATTAAAATGCAGGTTTCAAGAGAGGTTGTTTTTATTTTTAATTTTCATTACTGTATCCTCTGCATTTAAGACAGTGACAAGTACTCAATAAATGTGTTTGAAAGAATAAATGAATCAATGAATGAATGAGAATTATGATTAGCTTTCAGCAATAAAATGCCAAAAAATTGGGCATGGATAAACCACAGGCTGAATCCCAATCCCTTTGACACAAGAAGATTTTCAGGAATTACTTTAGAGCACTCTGATATAGCTCAGCATAAACTTCATTATAGGTCATTGACTAAATCTGTTGGTAGAATCGTGGACGTAAAGAGCTGAATCAGAAATTCTCAGGTAAAGTGTAGTTACTAGAACACCACCCCTGTCCTCCATCCCTTAACACCAGAATGTACCTTCCCGCTCCAGCTTCTACCTCGCTCTGCAGGTCTGGTATGTGCGATCGGAAGCCTTCATATTACCCTGACTATGGATTTCCTTCTTCCAGCACTTTGGGTAAGTTTGGACGGTAGGCAGCATGAAGTAAATCAATTATTTTTTTTTATTCATTTTTGGTAAGTGTGACTTTTCTCTCTAAATATTCACTTAGTTAGAAGATACAGAAAATGCTCTCTAAGAGTCCTTACTTGAGAATTAGTAATTTAGCTTTTACCAGACTATTACAAACACAGTGACTCAAATCTGGTCCTTTTTTCATACACGAGAGTGCAGAAACAGTTGTCTAGTTTCTCCCTCATATATTTCACAACTCAAACTCAACTGGGCACAGCTTTTTGTATACAGTAAATGGAACTTAGTCTCTCTATAACTTCTGTTAACCTTAGATCAGCCCTCTTGACCATGTATTGGATGGCATTACAAATCTCTGGAGATAGCTTTCTTCTTAGTATCTAATTAATCTTGTATTATTTTCCAATGAAATATGAGTAAAGATCTTTATCTGAGTTCAAAGATAACTGGAAGTCTGTGCAGAGGGGGAATATGTGCCATAATGTTCTGAGAGAATGAGTAGGAAAGAAGATATATTAACAGTATAATGGAATGGTTTGTTGGTGTAAGGGCATAACACATCTGAGCTTTGTAGTGATAGACAAGTAAAAAAGGCAGCACCAGTGTGTCTAAGTGTATGTGTACCATGAGTGTGTGTGTGTGTGTGTATATGTGTGTGTGTGTGTGTGTGTGTGTGTCTTGCAGTGCACATGAATTATGGTTGTTTCTCTCCACTCCCAAAAATGCTGGTATGCAATGGAATCAGACTGTAGTTGGAAATTATCTTAAAAAGAAACCACAGAATGTAAGACATAAGGGTATGATGGGTTGATATAATGAAAAAGTAATGGGAAAAACTGAAAGAGTATTTGGATTCAGAATGTTAAATTTTATTTAACAAAATATATTTTCTCTGCAGAGCAAAGGGTGCTTGAAATCCTTATATCAGAGTATATAATGTTGCTGATAACTATCTGAGATATGCCTTCAGGCTTTCACAAATTAAGTTGTCATAAACTAAGATCCTGCATATAGTCTTTCAATCATCAATGAATCTGTCCCACTGCAACATCTATCTCTCTATATAGATTTCTATATGTCATGTGTAAACATACTCAAAGAGAACATTATCAAAGAATGAAATTAGTATATATTTTATAAGATTTTTTTCTGAAACAGTTTGTCTATCAAGAAAAGAAAATGATCTAGTTTTGCATAATTCTGTTAAGAGACAGTTCTCAGGTCTCTTGCATTTCTTCACACCTTGCGAGAAGCACTAACTTTCTCTTTTCTCAGTCCTTTCAAGCCTGGTCCTAGACCAGACAGCTTTGAAAGATGGCAATAGTGTCTCAAGAGTAAAGGACTAAAATGTTCTAGGGCCTTAAACGTGGAATTTCTTTACTGTAAAACTGTATTTTTAGGCATTATCTGGCCCCCTTCACCGCCAATGCAAAGCAAATTGATACAAAACATGTTGACACACACATTGTCTGCTCTGACACGAATAATACTTTTCTTGGTCTCTGACCCAGGAGTCTTGTGTCCTCTGCAAACCTCTGTGCAGTTGCAACAGTGTAACCTAAAGTTAGACTTTAAGTTAAACTAACCTGTTAGGTTGCAAGAAGGCTAAAAATCAGATCCACTAAAGTTCTTGGCAAATTATTCCAGGTGATTTTGTTTCCTAGTGATAAATGATTCCTAAGTATTATAATTTCAGTAAATATTTTAGAAATTTACCAAGCATTGATGACAAATTTGTAACACTACAGTTATTTCTGTGAATTCTTCTCCCTTTTGTTAATTTCCCTACCTCTGGCTTCCTTTCAGGATAGCCCCACATTCCATGATGTCTCATTCGTAGCTTTTATAGACCTGAATCAAACTTCAAAATGTGACTCATTTGTCCTAGAAAACATGAAATCCTGTAAGGGTTCCCTAATTGAATAATAAGGACTTGGTGGTGAAGTACAATTTAACAGAATCTTAAGGGAAATTTACCAATTTACCACATTATGTGAGTTGAGCCTTCTACTCCACCACTAGGTTCTTATTCAAAATTAAGTCAGAGCAGATTGTCCTAGGGAAAGTTTATGAGTTTGAAGGCTCAGCAAATTTGAATATCTATCCCACATCTGCCTTGAGACCACAGAATGATCTTTGTTTGCTTATTTAATAAATCTGGAAGATAGCTATTCATTCAAGAAATATCTATTGAGTGTCTTACCATGTGCCAGTTACTATTCTTCATAATAGGATAGAGCTGGAAACAAGATCAGCAAAATTATAGGGCCACAAAACCTGCTTTTAACTAGTATCTTAATTTGTATTTTCCCTTAACTTAATCTATTGAGGATGTTTGCATTTCTTCTCATACTAGGAAAAAGTAGGTCAATGTAGATAAACTGGGGTGTGGGAGACCATAACCATGAATTGTTAGCAGGAAACAGCTAGAATGGAGTTTATGTTCTAGTTGGTGTAGACAAACTATAAAAATTAAGCAACAAAGAAAATTCTACATAGTTATGTTGAATGAATTGTTGAAGTACATGGAATTAAAATTTTCTGTTCCCCAAAACATATTAAGAAAATGATGAAGAATAAGGCAAGGCACAAAAAGAGACACTATAGATCAGGATAGACATTCTACAACAAGACTACAGAATAGAATATTCTGGGGGCACCTGGGTGGTTCAGTCGGTTAAGTTTCCAACTTTTGACTTCAATTCAGTTCATGATCTCAAGGTGGTGAGATAGAGCACTGCCTTGGACTCTGCATCTCTCTCTCCCTCTTCCTCTGCCTTTCTTCCCATTTGCCCTCCAAATAAATAAATAAATAAATAAATAAATAAATAAATAAATAAATAAAATCTGACAAAAAAAGATAATAGAACATTCTGCACTATATATAATTGAGCCGTCCAACATGGTAGTCATTTCCCTCTGTGAGTACTGAACATTTAATTTGTCACTAGTAAGACTGAGAAATCTAATTTTAAATTTTATTTTAAAGATTTTATTTATTTGACAGAGAGAAACACAGCCAGAGAGGGAACATAAGCACGGGGAGTGAGAGTGGGAGAAGCAGGCTTCCCGCTGAGCACGGAGCCCAATGTGGGGCTCAATCCCAGGTCCCCGAGATCATGACCTGAGCCAAAGGCAGTCGTCCAACCAACTGAGCCACCCAGGCACCACCTAATTTTAAATTTTTATTTTAATCACTTAAAACTTAAATATAAACAACACACATGTAGCTCTTGGCTACCACACTGGAGAGTGTATTTCAAAAAACTTTAGAAAATTATTTATAGTTGCTTGGATTATTAGAACCCAGGCCTCCTGACTCTAATTTCACTCTTCTTTCATACCACAGTAAATGTGACCATCCAAACTGGCTTCTCATATGTAAGGGAAGACTTGAACACGTTATGAGAAATAAGTTTGTATTTAATTAATTTTATTTTTTATTTTAGTTCTATTGATGTTAATTTTATTAATTATGATAGTTGAGTTTGCTAAAAATGTTTCATATAGTTCTTTCCATCAAATTTATAAATCTTACTTCCTTAGTCATCATGAAAAAGGAGAAAAAAATTAAGTTGAAGGTTAAATCTTGTAGAATTTTTTTTAAGTTTTGGTTAAAAGTTCTGTATGGGTGTGTATGTGTTTGTGTGTGTGTATATGCACATGCATGTGTGAGAGAGAGATGTACATGTAAGTGTATGTGTGCCTGTACATGTGTGTTTCAAGTTTGTGCAAGCCAATCTGCAAATAAGCTTAGTAAACAAATTTATTTGACATGATTTGAGAAGCACAAAAAGAATCCTATTATAAAATCTCTCTCCACCAGATTAGGCTCACTATCATTGATCTTCACCATAAATCTGTATTTGTATCAGCATTGCCATTAATAAATAGCAACCAGATTAACCAATTTCAGACTGAGAGGTCTATTTTTTTTAACCAAAACCTTCTTAGCATTAGAAAGGCTGAGTTATCTATCTTGGTTCATGAGAAGCAGAGAGAAGAAACTCACTGTAGCAGTTAGCATCACAGAGAAATAAATATTTTATTTTATTTATTTTTTTAAATATTTTTATTTATTTGACAGAGAGAAACACAGCTAGAGAGGGAACACAAGCAGGGAATGAGAAAGGGAGAAGCAGGCTTCCCGCCGAGCAGGGAGCCCGATGCGGGGCTCGATCCTGGGTCTCTGGGATCATGACCTGAGCCGAAGGCAGTCACCCAACCAACTGAGGCACCCCGAGAAATAAAGATTTTAGCAGGAATATGAAATTAGAGAAAAGGCTGACTCTCAGAAAAATAAATATGGAAATTTTATTTTATTTTATTTTATTAAATTAGAGCCATGAAGAAGACATTAGTTTTGCAAAAACAAAAAAAAATGATAAAAGAAGTTCAGATTATGTCTTTTTAATTCAAAGGTCAGGGTGATCCTGGATATATTGAAGCTTTCACTATGCTGTACTTTGTGATACTTATCACAAGTTTAAAATGTTTGAATAAGGTATTTTTGTTTAGTTCATTTCTTCCAAGAAACTAAGCTCCTCGAGGGCAGCATTTATGTCTTTTGTTCATTGTTGTAATGTCATCATCAGAAAATTCCTCTTGTATAGTAGGTATTTAATAAATATTTGTCGAGTGAGTAAATGAGTAAAGAAATGAATCATTAACCCAGCTAGCCTGCAAAGATCTTAGGGCAGTGTATATGGCACTATAATAAATTATAAGACAAACAGAGGTTTCCTAAATGATTGTTCCTGATAACAACAACCATCTTCTATTGAGAAGTTCGCACAAGCCAGACCACTAAGTTCCTCATACATTTAATATAACTGAGATATTCAAAAGTACCCTTTGAACTATGGTAATACAGATTACTATTCTAATTTTCTAAAGTAGATAACAGAAGTACAGGGATATGAAGTAATAACCCAGGATCATGTAATCAAGAAACATCAAGATGCTTGGGGCGCCTGGGTGGCTCAGTTGGTTAAGCGACTGCCTTTGGCTCAGGTCATGATCCTGGAGATCCAGGATTGAGCCCCACATCGGGTTTCCCGCTTGGCAGGAAGCCTGCTTCTCCCTCTCTCAGTGCCTCTACTGTGTTCCCTCTCTAGCTGTGTTTCTCTCAGTAAAATAAATAAATAAAATATTTAAAAAAAAATCAGGATCCTAACCCAAGTCCATTTAATACCTGTGTTTTTGTTTATCAGCTCTATTATATATGATGTGTAGACAAGGCCAGGGAAAGAACACATAATTCTCCAAAACAACATCACCTACTTCAATATTTTGCATATGGCTGGCTCTGTTTCGTGACAAAATATATAGGATTGAGCCAGGTCCTATAACCTGGTCCTAGAAGCAGCAAAAGAGTCTGGGCCGAATGCAGACCTTACATACAGCAGTAACTCTACTTGTTGTGAAGCCAAGAAAGACCTGTAAAACAAGATTTGCGGAGCTGATGTGCAGTGAGCATAAATCTCTACATAAGATTTCCTATTTACAGTTGATGGCTCATGTGGAGCGATAAAGGATTGCTATCAAACCAAAATGAATGTAGCCTATAGCCCCAAAACTTCCAGTTCCAGAAATAATGAGGAAGGTTTGTAATAATTAATAATGGGCCATAACCAAAAACTATTGGTGTTTTTCTGGAATTTTGGCAGGTATTTAGGACAGGAACTATCTTCCTTAAAAACTGAAAAAAGTCGGGGAAAAAGTCTTCATTTCAGAGAAATGATCATGGTCATTTGGGCATTCAGTGTATACTTTGATTAAGAAATATTTCTTCTCCAAGAATTCTGGTTTACCAGCATAAACTATTTTCATACCTCCAAAGTTTCTATATGCTCTCTGGGATGTGGAATTATTATTGACCATACAGCAGGTAGTACAAGTACAGCCTGAATGACATTTGATGCTATGCACCTGTAATTGGATTAGGAGAGTGGTAGTTCTGAATTAATCCACCCTTAAAACATTTTAAAAATTAGATTTTCAGTTTCCAGTCTGAGTTGTCTTCACAAGCGTGGCCTTCGGGCGCCACCCAGTGGAAGAAACAAGGAGTCTTCAAAGTTTGGCAATGTTACTTTTCCTTCAAATCCAAGATTCATTCTTTAAATATATAGCCTCGTGAGCATCTGGATTAAATCTCCTAATGGGAGAACGCAGATTTTTTTATGTTCTTCTGTAGCCCGGGAAGCCAGTAGGACACTGTGTGGGCACCCCAGAGGAAACTTCTCAATACACTTCTGCATGCAGCCATATGGTTAGAATCAGCGGGCTTGCCCAGTGCCAGTTTGCAACAATGGGCGTGTATATGAGTAACATGCAAGCAATCAGAAGAGCTCTGGCTTTCATAGCCTCCCTCTGAATAGGGTGCTTTTTACACCTCATGGAAAAGGTAAACTGGACAAGGGCTAATATTTTTCTCCCCAGTTAAGGCAGCAGGACTGCAGCTAAAATGATGTCAGACTTTCCATTTCAGCTGCGCATTTTCAATGCTTAGCCCTTTGCCATAAACATTAACTCCACAGGACTATATACTCACTTATGTTGCATCTCAGTCCAGGAGAACATTCTTCTTATTAAATAAATGGTCTTGAAAATAAATTAGATTGAACATCATAAAATTTTATTTTTAGAAGAGATGGGTCTTTAGAAAGGGGGGATAAAGGAATTTTTTTTTCTCAACTACTATATATTTTTCTTCCAGTGTCTTGGAAGAAAACAGCAGGAGTCATCACAACATAGAATTGATCTTGCCCTATCAGACTTGATTCCCTGCCCATAGGAGCATTACTAGTTACTCAGATTATTATAATGCTACACAAGGACTTTGTGAAAACCAGCTCAAAGCTGAATTTTCCAGTTCTATCCTCCTGACACAAACAAGTAATTTAGAAAATATGTTTGAACAAACAAACAACCCCCCTCCCACCACCACCTCACCACCCTGCCTAGTGGCAACCCCTCCCTCCCAAAGTCATGGCCTTAACAGATTGAGGTTTCCGTGGTAAGGCCCATCCCCAGGCAGTACCTGTTACCATGATTAAAAAAAAAAAAAAATGCACTATAGTCTCCCTTGTGGTCCAGAAAGTTCCAGTTCTAAGTACTTAACTCACTTGCCTGTGGGGTGGGGGAGGGGAAGTTACAGATGGAGAAAACTCAGCTGTCTGATGAAGGTCATAGTTCTCTTTTGCATGATCCACAATTTGTGTAAAAGGGAGGAGTGGGGGAAACTCAGATCCCTGACACTGGAGCTAAAAAAGAAGAAAGAAAGAAAAATCTGTGAATTTAGTATTAGATTAAGAGAAATGTGTGTTTTCAATGTGAAAACTGCTCTTTAACTTGTGAAAACTTTTTTTATTGGTTTGAAAAAGAAAGAGCAGTTAGTTTCTTCAACGGTAGGATTTATAGAGAGGGCAGACGTGATATTCTGTGTGAATTTATTTCCACTTTGATGTGAAAAGAGAGTATCTGTCATATGTTTAACTTGTTTTCTAGTATTAGGGCCATGCCACAAGCAGATAAAAATGATTACATTCTAAGAATCATGTCTCATTTGCTACCCAATCCCACCTCAACCTCAAGAATACCAAAGTACCTAACATAAATTTTAATTTCCTGACTTGTGACGCATGTTAACTCTGGTGTCATCCATATTTTTTCCTCATGTCTCTCTATATTTCCTCACACCCAACAACAAGGCTCAGAGATGCCTGACGTTTCTTAAAATGTGTTCTGTATTTTCACATCACTGACTCTTCTCATCTTTCTAAGAAATGCAGAACTTACATAATTGTACTCGGGATCAGAAGAATGAAGGCCATCCAGGAACATGGATCTGAGGCTTTGGAGGCAGGACAGGGAATAAGGATACAATACTTATTATCATCTCCCTGAACCCCAGACGTTATCAGTCTGCGAGTGAAACTTAATCCTGAACATAAATTGCATTTCCTAAAAAAACATAATCTTGCCTTAAGACACCAACCTCCCTGATTACACGGAATGTCTGTGTTTACACGTTTGTACAGAGCATGCTGACTATATTAGTGTCCTAGGAAACAAACCGTGTACCACTCAGAGACCTGCTGCAAGCACTGAGAGAAAGAAAGAGAAATTGTGAAATCAGACCCCCGATCTCGAACTCCTTTCAAATTCCTGAAGTACATTAGCTTTACTCCTGCATGATGTGCACGGTAGTATTTCTCCTAATGAAATCTGACTAAAAGTTTAAATGAGTTTAATGCATGAAATGTATAAATAAAATGTGGCCTTGATTAAATTTAGACTTGATACATAACTTAAATGGGTAGCACAAGACCAGATTTGGTATCATGTGTCCAGACTATTTTGGGCTCTGCAAAAGTAGTTTGGATTTTATCAGTTAGTGCAGAGCGCTTTCTATCAGGAGCACAATATATGCTCAGAGCTGAAATCTGCAAAAGGACTGTGGAGAAAATAGTGTAATTGAAAAGGGGGAAAATAAATGAGAAAATAAAACTGGATATTGGGAGACCACAGAATGGAATTCTGAAACGTTGATTTGCAAAGAGCGACTCTCACGTAGGTGATAGATTTCAGTTCGAGTTTCTTCTGGATGTCTCGTAGTTTCAGGACTTGGAGAAAATAGCTTAATGTCATGGAGCCTCAGTTTTCCTCATTTGTACAAGTGGATCAAGATGCCTTATCTGCCTACCTCCTGGTTTGCTGGACAGATCAGAAGGAGATAACACTCACAAAAGGTCTTTGTATATGGGACAGAGCTTCACAAATCTAAGGCATGATTATAACAGACTTTCTTAACTATAGAAATTTCCTATTTGCATCTAAGAGTTTCAAAACAAATACTGTTTCCAACTAACGTCTAATGTATATAACCCATTATATGTAATGATTAGGTTAAAGTTATTAGGAAGGGATAAATGGGCTTTAAAAACGTTCTCGGGAAAACTTCTGAACCAGGCAGGAGGCTTTGGAAAGTAGAAGTAAAATGTATGGGTTTGAAGTCAGACATCGTCCACTTCAATCCTTCCTCCGTTACCTCCGAACTATAAGTAATATAGCTACACAATTGGGCAAGTTACCATCCCTTCATAAACTGCTTTCTTATCACTTATAAAACAGAGATTATAATACCTGCTTAATAGCCTTTCTGAGACAATAAGACCTGATGCATATGAAAACTTTACCTCATGCCTGGCATTTAATAGCAAGTATTTTGATAATTCCACTTTATTTCCATGTTACATACACCATGCAAATGCCACAATATACACTTCAAGGAGACCATACCATAAGTAAATAAAAATTATTCCACCTCAAAAGGAGGTCAAAGAGTTACTCCTCACTAACAGTTTAAAAATGGAAGAACAATGCTGAAGTCATGAAAGTGAAAACAGACAAACAAAAGAGATGAAAATTCACTGAAACATAAGGATGGTGGAGCGCAGAGTGACAGAAAGTTCTCTTAAACCTCCTCAGCAGGCATGTTTGATGATTCTAGCCGAAACCACAGCCAAAGTCTTTTTTTTTTCTTTTTAAAATATTGCACAATGCCACTCAGTTTCAGGCATTAGAATGAAACCAGGTGAGTTGGAGCCAATTTTGCCTTTCATTTTTCAAATTTGTTTATTACTTTACTTAAACCACAACATTCTGAGATCGCACAAGAAAATCTGTTTCTGTAAAATTTTCAGCCTGATTTCCAAACCAGAAAAGAGGTTCAAGTAAACTTGGGCCCATTTCAAAAAAGCATCTGAGATTCTGGATGTTTATTTGAAGCAATCTGGACTCCTGACCTTTTGAGGTTCACCCACCACCAATAAAGAGAGCCTACAATGAATTTACTGTGCAAGGATCTAGTGCCTCGGCGTCTGAATGGATAAAAATCCCACTGGTCTTAAAGAAAGTTGTTTCCGAACACATGGGGTGGAATCCAGGCTTAAGTAGATATACTGATACCCTCCTTTTAGGAAAATGCACGAGCCAATCAGTGCCCTAGCCCAGAAAAAAATCTGTAAATAGGTTATTTATTCAATATGCTTTATGAGTTTAAAATTTTTTCCTAGGTTGACACCATTAAGAAGAGACTCTTGTTGGAGTAGGCAAAGGGTTTAGTATTTCCTGGAGCACTATAGAAAAATTCAGACCAAACTGCTCTTTCCATACAGAGCTGCCTTTAACATCGATGTAAGACTTTAGAAAGTATGCCAATCCTGTCCAAGTTCTTGAACCTTTTCAAAAACTGAATTCTACCACTTTTGAACCGATGAACACTGAGAAATTGGATTTGAAACCACAGCATTAAATGCTTAAAATCCGATCCTTCTGTCAGGACCTGGGATAAATTAAACTGATGTACATTATTTTTAAGAAAGGAAAAAAATATGGGAAGTGGATTTTGAAGCCTGAAGGCATAGAACAAAACAAGTTATGCAGGTGATACAAACCATCTTAGTTCATTCCCATAATGGCTTTCTACTTCCATATGGTGGCCCATACTGGAAATAATTCTTAGGAAAACACATTTATATGTGATAAATAAAACATTATTTTAGAGGTTTCTGTTCTTATTTTCAGAGTATGCTACGTTTTTTCTACAGTGTTCAAACTGCTCTTTAAGTTTTGTTTTATTTTTACTTGGTGTTTGGGTTTATTATATCAAGAAATAGTAAGTAGAGAGTGCTAGAGAATGTGTCCGAATGATAAGCGTATAAGGTGAACAATTATCAAGTGTTTCCATCAAATGAATTCAATGCAGCTGGATGATATAAATTAGGATTTAATCAAAGCTTCAAGAATTTAAACACAAAATGGGTTGAGTTTCACTTTAGCATATTCTAAACTTGTTAGCTACTATATTAATATTCTATTAGTAAATGTTATTAATCTCTGACTCAAATAGCATTTGTCTAAAGATAAACACATTGTTAAGAGCAAAAGCCTCTATCCTTACTCACTGCTTTCAATGGTAGAATTGGACTTTGTAACAGGAACAAAATTGATTAAAAGTTTCCCAATTTAGAGAAATCTTTAAAAAAGGCATTTCCTGACAATGATTCAGACAGTGATAAGGAAAGTTCTAACATCAAGCGACATTGAGCTATAGATAACCATCATTCAAATATTTTATTTGAATTTCAAAAATCTAACAATTGAGACCTACAGCCTGTATTTCTGCCAAAGAGCACGGATTTTTTCCTGCCACAGATCATTTTGATAGCAAGTATAAACCAGACATCTGCACAGTAAGAATTAGAAGAAAGAGGTCTATCAATTTTCACTTTGGAAAAGATGTATTTATACATATATACCAACATCACTATTAAAAGTAGCATGCTTTGTCAATAAAATTAAAATCGTTCAAAGTGAACTTTATATTTAGTGTGGGTTTTTAAGGTTTTTATGAATTTCACTTACTAGTCTTATACTGTCAAATAATTAAAACATACACTATGCATTATAGATTTAAAATTAGGCATTATAGATGATAAACCTAAATGTCCCCTCCAGGCTACAGAATGCTTAAGACATGATACATACAAACTGGAGTGGAGACATTAAATACCAACTTGGGAAAATGGAATGAAATAGAATTCATGAAATACATAATATTTGAGACAACAAAACCTTCAAAAATTCACTATTTATCATTTTCACATAGGCCTTTATATATAATTATATTTATGTAATATATAATATGTAATATTATTATATTAAAATTTATAAATATATAAATTATATATTTATAAATAATTCATATATAATAAATAAATGATTTTTGTAATAAATAAATTAAATAATTCATATATGATAATCATAATATATAGTGATATATTTATATATTATAATATATAAATTATATAAATATATAAATGTAATGAATATCTATACTTATAATATATGTATACTTTTTTTCAAAAATACTCTGGAACAAGACCCCAATATCAGGGGGAGAACAGATGAATGCTTACTGGCATTCTACCAACTAGTAGAAGGTGAGAGGATGCCACACTTATATAACCTCCCATTTCATTCCGCATTCCAAATGGTTTCATTTGATCTCATAGCATCAAAAGTGAGCAGAAAACACACTCTTGACGCAACACAACATGCAACGCCTTCTTACCTCTGATCTTAAACAGTTCCTGTGAACTCACGCAAAAGGTAAGGCAGATTTCTGGTGAATGTGACCTCTGCAGGCAGTCACCAATTCGTCCTAATCATTCAAGATACCATCTCCTCAGTCTCAGGACTTGGAGAATAAAGGACTTAAAGTGTTGTGTGTTTTTGTTTTTGTTTTTTCTTTCCACATCACTTCACAGAGTTGGACCTGAGATTCAGAGGAAAGCCAAGGAATGCTGCAAATATGAGGGTTGCCTGGTGTAGGAGCAGGTAATTCCTAGCAAAGGATGTTTTCTGAGATTTGTTGGACTCTCCACTGGATTCTCCACACTCATATATATTGAACCTCAGTATGAAGGGTTCTTCATACTGGAGGCTTATTGATCTGTATATTGATCCTTCCTGTATATCCTTCCCACAAGTGACTGATAGAGGTTTTTAGTTAACCTTTGCTAGTTTACTTTGCTATTTTTGCTATCTAATTTTGCAGTAGATTGGATACACTGGAACTTTTAAAAATAAACATGCTAAACTATAGACAAATCTCCAATTTTCTCTCATATACGTAACAAAGTTCATATAGTGGGGGACCCCTTGATAAGACATGACTAATGTCCACCTGTCATTGCCCATTGTCTGTCAGTTGAGTATTCGCTGTATGAGAAACTATGTTTCAGTCCATTGCATGTCAAAATCAAGTGATGACAAGTTTCCATTATTTAAATAGTATATACTGAAGAATGGCCTACCGATGACTTTCTTTGACATTTTTTCCCCCATAAAAATAATTCTCAAATTTGTCCCTCTGGGACCATTTAAACAATTTAGTCTTCATTTGAAATTACTTTTTTCTCCATTGAATTTATTGTGAAAAAGGGAGGCAGATAAATCATCAGCTGAATAATTTCGTATTATACAGATAAAAATTTATTCCATGAATTCACAAAGGGCCACTTCGCGCTAGAGTAACATCTCACACAGTGGGTCTTGTTGACTGACTCTTAGCTGAGAAAAAAAAAAAAACTATTTGTGTACTGTCACAATTTTTATCCAAAAAGGACTCAGAGTACTTTTCAAATTAAAAACTACCATTAAATTGAAATGGAGCCACCCTGGAGAGACTTCATGGTCTGTCAGTCACAGCATGGTCGCTTCACAGCTGATGGGGAAACAGCATATTTTTGGCAACATGGTAAAACCCTTTTCATACCAAAAATACAGTGGTGTCTTTGATCTCATAGAGGGAAGGCAAGACTTGTTGGCTTTTTCCTCAAGGATTCATCCAAAAATCCACAAGACCAAATCCATTACTCATACAAAATTCTTGCTGGAGTTGACCACATGACATAGAAAAGAGAACTTTTCAGAAACATTCAATAGGGAATTTTCCTCTCATGCTAAAGTTTGCAAAATTCCTGAGAGATTTTATTTTTAAACTGGAAAATAACTCTCATCAAAATTCATGTTCATCTATTATCCCAAATGCCAGCTTCCAATTGAAACTCCCTTATTATTTTGTTAATAGTGCTCATTTAATTGTTTTATTTTTTTTACATGTGTGTGTATGTGTGTGTGTGTGTGTGTGTGTAAGAAGTTAGGAATTCCTGAAGGAAAGTAAATGGGAACTAGGGTAATCCAGGGAGAGAAACGAAACAACAGAGACTTTGGACACAGAAACAAACTGAGGGACTTGGAGGGAGGGGGATGGAGGGATGGGAGAGCCTGATGGTGGGTACTGGGGACACCTAAAGCGTGGAGCACTGGGTGTGGGGAATGGGGAATGAATCTTGGAACACTTGAAAAAAAAATTTAAGTAACAATAAAAAAAAAAAGAAGTTAGGAATTCCTAAGAAATTAAGAATGTACTTTTATTTGTGTTTTTTTTTTTAAAGATTTTGTTTATTTGACAGAGAGAAACATAGCCAGAGAGGGAACACAAGCAGAGGGAGTGAGAGAGGGAGAAGCAGGAGCCCGATGTGGGACTCGATCTCTGGGATCATGACCTGAGCCGAAGGCAGTCGCTTAACCAACTGAGCCACCCAAGCGCCCCAAGAATGTACTTTTAAAAGTCAGGTCTTAATTTGTCAATTATTTATTAAGAGTTAAATTAGAGAACTAAGGTCTAACTTACTGTGATTTTCCAATAAGATTTTAATTCTTTTAATTCCCAGTCTCTAATGAGAAGCACAGTAACTCACTCATTTGTAATTCTCTCAATTACTATAATAAGGTCATAGAATGAACACTTGAAAATTATTATATAAATTTACAATATTTTCTGAACTTGGCCTATGTTAAATTTGATTCTGGATCCCAAAAAGGATGGAAGTGAAATTAAAATGTCTTAAACATACGCTGTGTGCCTACAACTCTGCTAGCAACTCCGTTTTCTTCATCTCATTTAAGCATCTCAACAATAATGTGGACATTATGATAGACTGTAGGATTGTCTCAATTGTTTGCTGCCTTCCCTATGAGACCATACTTTCTGCCTCATTCACATAAGGCTTAGGTATGTGACTTCCCCTGGGAAATGTCAAGGTCAGTGAGAGCGATGCACAAATCATACAAGCAGACCAATGGCTTCTACATCTCTTCCCTTTCTGCCTTGAGACAAACACATGCTTAATGGGGAGACACCTTCTGCCTAAAGGAAGAAAACAGAGCAGAGCTGTGCCTGACCTGAAAAGGATCTGCAGTCCAAGCAAGCAATGAATCTTTGTTGTGAGCCATTCACATTTTGGTAATGTTTATTACCCCAGTATGACTTAACAGAATGTCCACAAGTATCATTAATATTCATTTTGCAATTGAGGAGCAGCATAATGAAGTATGTCACCCAAAGTAACACAGAAAGTAAACTACTGATCAAGGCAATGAATTCAGAGTTGCCCAGCTCCATACCCTATATTTTACCTCAGAGTACTTCAGAAGGTCAAAATGCATGCCAACTCATTACCCTGGAAATTCCTCATTTGACTAGATAACCAAACAGAATGATCTGTTATCCAATGGAATCACATAAATTTTCCTGGGTAGACTCTTACCAATACTAGACTATCAGTTTAAAAAAAACTCCTTTTTTCTTTTATTTGCACATCTGTCCTCTGTCATTTACCATCTGCTTTTATTTCTTCTAGGATTAATATATTTTAATATTTTCAATATTTAGATCTCAACTCTTTAACTGGGTTCAAACCCCTCTCAGCCACACTAGGTACACTGCCTTAATCTCCGAGCTGCAATCCTTGGTCTATATAAAGGGAAAATCACTTTCACAGGCTTTCTATGAGAATAATCTATTTTTTAAAAATGTAGGTACAGCAGGCGCATAACAAACAATAAATACTGTTTCTAGTATCCTCTCTCTCCTTCTGGTTAGCAACTCCTGTCTAGAACAGCTAACAAAGGGTCACTGATAGATGGATTTGTAATAAGTTTGAAACCAACCCCACAATTACATAATTTGCTTGACCTCGGTTTTCCTCAGCTTATGCCTAATAACCTTTAGTTTCCTCCAAAAAGACAAAATGATTTTTATTTTGTTTTGTTTTTCTAATGGGCTTTGTAGGTTATTTTATAACAGTAAGTTTGGCAATATTTTTTGTTTCTATTAAATCAAAAATATCAGTTCTTCTATATTAGATTCATTGGGCATTACTGTGTTTTTACTCTAACACATGCAAAACCCTAAGTACAAATATTGTAATTTTTTTAGCACT
Organism: Spilogale gracilis; assembly: GCA_004023965.1. NCBI lineage: Eukaryota > Metazoa > Chordata > Mammalia > Carnivora > Mephitidae > Spilogale > Spilogale gracilis. Next base: position 52,022 of record PITA01004948.1, on the reverse strand, counting down.
ATAGCATTCCTTTAATCTAAATATTAACCAGAATTTGACAGGTAATTCCTTTGTTCACTTCCAGCATTGTAAAGTATAGCATCAGGGTGACTGATCCAGTCTCGCTTAATGTTAAATTATTTATCTTTACATTAAATTTTGCTATCAGTCACTAGGACTTGGGTCACATCAACAAGATCCTAATTTTATGAGAAACATAAAAAAGGTAGTAGATTTCAAGTTCAAAACCTGAACTGAAATTAAGATTCTATCAATTACTAGAACACTGTTTCAATTTTCCTTTCTGTTAAATGGATAAAACAATTTATCTTTGTGATATACACATACCTTTGAGTTTTAAAGGAGAAAGCATTAGAAAAACATTACTATAAGTCATAAGTGGTATTAAAGTATTGGTAATTTTTGTAATAACCCCACCACCACCATTTTCTGCTTACACTATAATGTCATCTTAGGCAGTTCAGGAAATGTCAACTTAATATTTTTAAAACATATACACAAATAATTAAAATGTGCTTATATATTTATATATGCACACAGTATGTTTTTTATAAACTGTGTGTTTTTAATTTGCAAGAAAGTGAATTGTTTTCCACATTTACTTAAATCGCATTATTAACAGATTGGCACCAGAATTACTTGCTGATTTTGACCTAGCTGGAAAGATAAGAAGAGCTTTTTATGAAAGAAGAGGTTTTAAAATATAATTGAGTAAGGCAATCACATATACAACTTTCAGTTGTAAGTCTCACAAAAACTGAAAAAAGAACAGTTTTGCTGACCCTTTACATGTAGTTCAATTTTACCTTTGCATTCTAAGATGTACACATTATGTTCAATTTCCTTTTCCGTCCTCTATCTAATTCAGTGTCCAGGTTATTTTCATTTCTGTAACTCATCACTATTTATCAGGTATTATTAGCACTAGTATTTTCTGCTCCAACAAATGTGAAACAAATTTAAAACCAAAGGAACTGATCTTGAAGTAATCCTAGAAGAAAACGTGGTTTCCAAATTCTCCACAGCCTGCACAATAAATTAGGCTGAGTACAGAGAGATTTTTCAGAAAGAAATGCAACAACATGCGTAGAAAACATTGATGTTTGCCTGGGTGCTCATGTTTCTAGATTGTTTTTCCTCTGACACTACTAAAACGATACAAGACTTGACCTGAGCACTTCTACCAAATGGAAATAAGCAGATGCCCACTGGTCACCTCTTTGTATCTTTATTACCAGAAATTGTTAGCTGGTTTCTGCATTATCCTTTCACATAGTTGTAATAATGCATCATCACATCTCTTTAGTTGTTTTTTCTTAATGATTTCGCTTCAGTGGTTTCAAGTATAAACTTACCACTAAAAATATTGCACTTCTGTTATTATTTGTTAAAGTCTACCATGTTGGAATCCATGGTTTAATTATCACAAAACCTTGCGTTTGTGGTTGTTCAAAATGAAAGAAGCAGAGTTCACAATCTTGGCTCACCATGCTATCTGTCTATGGTCTTTGAAAGATGGCATATTTTCAAATATCCCAGACTGGCTCAAAATGCTGTCATATGTCACATTGGATTACCTTAGCCAGCTTGTGTTACGTTACATCAAGGATGTGACTAACATCAACCACATGTAATACAGCAGAGCAGTGCTATTTGCCAGATAAATTTCAAAATGGCACGGTTTTTAGAAACCAGGATTTAGAAATTTCTAGTCATTAAGGAAGAAAAGAGATCTTCAAATTTTAAAAGAGATTTCTGTTTTTTTCACTCTTACTTTCAAAGGAGTTGGCAGTTATAGGCAAATTACAACTCACCATACTGTGTATTACAAATCAAAGTTAAGGAGCAGAGGAACTCTGAAATGTATAATATCAGAGCATTCCAGAGTACACTCAAGTGAAAGTGTGTAAAATAATCATTTATTTGCATATTTTTCAGAGGACAAAGGAAATATTTACCAATGAAATGATCAGAACAATTCAAATATTTCTAACAGACATAATCTAACTTTATGTGAATCAATAAAGATTATGTTTTGGAAATACTGTTAATAGTATCATGCAACAAATAATATCAATCCACAGTATTCCACTATTCTAATACTCTATTGGACTCCAAAGATACTAAGATTCTCCATGAAGTACTTAGAGTTCATTGTCAATAACAGGACCAAAATCTCAAATGAGAAAGATTCTCATCTTTCATGCCCATGTGACTGTGGAGATGCAGTTCCGCCCTGCTTTTTATGAAAATGGGATCAGTGACATTGCCTCTCGGTTAAGCCTTTCATGGATATGCAGGATTAACCAACTATATAAAAAGGATATACCAATTTCAATTTAGAACTTACAAATTATCATTTGTTTATATTTTTATATTTTTTTATTTTTTATTCTCTATTACATCCTTTTTTGAAATCTCTAATGCTTCGGACTCTATCTATCTTGGATCCTACATTAGCTAGTTTTACAATAGCACATACAAATAAATTGTGTTCCTCTTTATGTTTTCTATTCTTGTGTCCACAACAATTTTGAGAATCAAGGAAAATTGCCTGAGCCACGTTTTTTTTTTAGAACCAGATTACTGGTCTCAGTAGGGTTATGGGGTTTTCATTACTCATACTGTGCTGTTAGTTACCCTCATTTAAGCCAGTGTTTCTCAATGCGACAATTTTGCCCCTTAGGAGATGATTTACAATGCCTGGAGATGTTTTGCACTGTCATAACTAGGGAGGCTGTCACTAGCATCTGGTGGGTAGAGGCCAGGGGTGGTCTGAACATCCTACAATGCACAGTAGACCCTTGCATAACAGAGAATTATTGGCCTAAAATGTCAACACTGCCAAGGTTGAGAAACTCCAATTTAAGCTACTCATTGACTATGCATCAACATTTTTACTACAAATATTTCCTTTGAATCTCTTTGATCTAAAAATCCAAATATGTATATAGCCTCTCCACTTGCAGGGCGATCTCCACATGCATGAGCCACTCAAACTCAACTTGTCACAAATTGATCTCAAGTCTCTCCTTTGAGTCTTCAACCCCAATCGTAGTGAGTGGCATCACCACCCACTATGTAGGATCACAAGCATACACCCAGAATTATCCTTTACATTGCTGTCATCCACATATCCAACTCATTACTAGATTCTACCATTTCTGTGGCCTAAATATTCTCTGTCGCCTCAATTTCTCTCTACTCTACCACCGACCACCTTGTGTAAACTATCAACATTTCTGTTTTAATTTCTTTAACAGACTCACCACATCCACTCTTAGATTTCTCCAATCCATTTGTCAAAATTCACCTAGAGTGATTTTTCTGAAAGCTCAGATTTCATCATATAATAGCTTCTAATATGTGCATACTTCTAATACACTGAGAAAGGCTTTTCCTGCTTAGTCCCACCATGCTCTTCAGCCTCATTCCATACCACTTCTCTCCCCTTCTCTCAGCAGAGTAGCCTTCACTGTACCTTTCCTCCCATTTCCTTTATTTAATAGTTGCATGCTTCAAACTTACTTCTTTAATTTCACAACACACATTGTCTTTCAATAACTCTTCTTAATTGTTAGTTACCTTGAATTAATGTTTGTAATAATCCTTTAACTTAACTTAAAATGCTAAAATTTATCACCATCCCTTTTATCCAATGTCTTTTTCATTCCTAAGTTCAGCTTCCTAGAACATATCCTCATGCCTTCTTCTAAATGAAGCACATAATATAGTGTCCAGGTAACTACACATATTAACATGTCTTCCTCCTGCCTTATACATTAGTCTAGTGTTCAAACTGTTTGCCACAACATTTATTTTCCATTTTCCCTTCCCGGTATTTAGTACTACAGAGAGGTCTGAGACCACAATATGTTGTTTTTGTTGTTGTTGTTGTTTTTTCATAGATAACATTTTTTTCTATCTCTTGGAGTTCTTCTAAAAATTATTCCTTTAAAATTCTTTAAAAATTATTATATGTAATTAAAAATGTTCTTGTAATATATGTCTAGGTTGTATGTCCTATCTAATATTAAAACTGACAATAATATTATTATCATTAATTGAGCCCTTAGTATGAGTAAGACACTGAGTTAAGTGCTATATACATAGCATTAAATTTCATATTTGCTAGGGAGAATACTGCTATTATTATCCCCATTTCATGTATGGGAAAACTGAAACTTAGAAAGGTTATTCCCAAGGTTATATGAACCAGGCTTAGGAAAGGCCATTTGGGGGCTCCTGGGTGGCTCAGTTGGTTAAGCGACTGCCTTCAGCTCAGGTCATGATCCTGGAGACCCAGGATTGAGCCCCACATCGAGCCCCACATCAAGCCCCACATCGGGTTCCCTGCTCGGCAAGAAGCCTGCTTCTCCCTTTCTCACTCCCCTTGCTTGTGTTCCCTCTCTAGCTGTGTTTCTCGCTGTCAAATAAATAAAATCTTTAAAAAAAAAAAAAAAAAGGAAAGGCCACATGACTACTTTTTGCAGGCAGAATGGTGGTAAAAGTGGTTTGTCACTTTGGGGACAAGACCAAAAAGGGTGTTTCCTCTACCTCTCTTTTACTAACTCACCACTTGGATGTTGATATTCAGAGCGATTGTGGAAGCCATCATGAAAGAGGGCAGAACCTCCATCAACCTGGGTCCTTGAATATACTGAATGGAACAGAAGCCATCCTCAGTCCCAATCAGAAATACTTACATTGGATTGGTAGGTGAGTGAAATATCAATTTGTATTATGCTAAGCTAAGCATTTTGCACTTTTGGGGGGTTTCTTTCTAAACATTTACTAATGCAGTCAAAAAGATGAAATACTACACATTTAAACTCTTCTAGGAAAAATAGGTATTCATTAAATGCTATTTTAGTATGTGTTAGAGGAAAATACTTCATGTAGAAAATTAATTGTTGGACTGTCATTGGTAAGATCTGTGTTGTGAATAGTTTTCCTGGTGATAGTATAGATACAGCAACACAAGGTCTCAAACTACAAAGATTACAAGTGCAAACTACTTGCAGCGTTAACAAGTATATTCATAGTATCTTGAAAGTCAAAATGTATCAATGAGTTGATTAGAGAAAATACTTCTGTATCCAGTGGACTCTTTGCAACATTTATAAGTACACTATTTTTTATTAGAAATCTTAAAATTCTTAAACTCTCCGACATCAGTTTCAATTTGGGTGATCTGTCTAAAACAAATTATAATAAACACCTAGAAAGTTATACACAGGGATGCCTGGATGGCTCTGTCAGTTAAGTGTCTGTCTTCAGCTCAAATCATGATCCCAAGATCCTGGGATCGAGCCCCACATCAGGCTCCCTACTTCTCCCCCTGCCTCTGCCTGCTGCTCTGCCTGCTTATGCATGTTCTCTCTGTGTGTGTTTGTCAAATAAAACAAATATTTTTTAAATAAAAATAAATAAAAAATAAAATTATACACAAAAATGTTTCAATTATAAATTTGGTTATGTAAATATTGGAAACAAACTACATGTGAAGTAAAAGGCATATATTAGGTAAATTATGGCACAATTTTTTGTTTAAATATTAATTTTAAAAGTTTTGTTTAAAAATTAAATTGTAAATTTTATTGTTTATAAGAATACTTAGTATAATTTAATATAAAACAATTGAATTTTCATTTTGGGTTTTGAATCAAGTAACTGATGGTCTACACTTTGACAGCCACTCTGGCAACTAAGATGCTGAGAGCCAAAATATGGGCTTGGTTCTGGTAGGTGCAGGATTTTGTGGCACATGTTTAATGGTTTTAATTTCTACCTGGCACATTCACATTTTTAATCCTTATTTTATTTTCTCCCATGTTCCTTGCCTATTTTGAATTAATTCTACACAATCCTATTGTTGCATACAAGTAGTACCTAAAGCTCATTACATTTATTATATGCTAGGATTATACTAAGCAGTTAAAATAAGAATCAATTTCTCTTCTTAATTCCCCTCAGAGACATATAGGATAATGGTAATATCCATATCATGCAAACAAAGAAACAGATAGGAAAGTAGAGTCATCTGACCAAGTTCCCACAGCTAAAGACAAGCAACACTGCAAATATAGGCAGTGTGCCTTCATATTTAAAGCTCACAAACAGGGTGCCTGGGTAGCTCCATTGGTTAAGTTCCTGCCTTTGGCTCAGGTCATGATCTCAGGGTCCTGGGATCAAGTCCTGTATCGGGCTTCTTTCTCAGCAGGAAGCCTGCTTCTCCCACTCCCTCTGCCTTCTCCTTCTCCTGCTTGTTCTCACTCTTTCTCAAATAAATAAATAAAACCATAAAAAATAAAGCTCACAGACTATGCTTGCATCTTAGTAAGTCACCTAAAATCTTCTGGGATTAAGCTAAGATACAAACACACTATCGAATAAATAGATTTTAAGATGGGAAACATCTTTTTAGAAAATAGCTACATTTTAAAATGAGAATCTACAGCAAGGGAAACTATCAGCAAAGGGAAAAGGCAACCTACCAAATGGGAGGAAATACTTACAAATGATACATCTGATAAGGGGTAACATCTAAAATATATGAAGAATTCATACAATTTAACAGTGAAAACAAACACAGTCCAATTAAAACATAGGGAAAAGATCCGAATAGACATTTTTCCAAAGAAGACAAACAGATAGCCAATGAACACATTAAAAAGTGCTCAACATCATCAATCATTAGGGAAATCCAAAAATCAACCATCACTTAATGGCTATTCTCAAAACGACAGGAAATTTAACAAGTATTGGCAAGGATGCAGAGAAAAGAAAACACGTATGCATTGTTGGTGGAAATGTAAATTGCTGCAGCCCCCAAGGAAAATATTATAGAGGTTCCTTAAAAAATTGTAATAGAACTATCATATGACCCAGCAATTCTATTTCTGGGAATTCACCTGAAGAAAACAAAACACTTAACAAAAAGATATATGCACCCCTCAAGTTTGTTGCAACATTATTTACAATAGCCGAGATACTGAGACAACGCAAGTGTTCATCAGCAAAGGAATGGATAAAGATGTGTGTGCAAACCTCCTCCCAACAAACAGAGGAGTATTATTCAGTTGTAAAAAAGAAGGAAATCTTGTCATTTGTGACAACATGAATGCAGCTTGAGGGCATCACATTAACTGAAATAAGTCAGAGAAAGACAAATATCATATGATCTCACTTATATGTGGAATCTAAACAAAAAACCTAGCTCAAAGATATAAAGAACAAATTGGTTGCTTAGGCGAGATGAATGTAAGAGGACAAATGGTAAAGAATTCCAGTTATAGAATAAACAAGCCTTGGAGATGTAATGTACAATACGATGACTGTAGTTAATAATACTGTATACATATTGGAAAGTTGCTAAGAGAGTCAATCTTAAAAGTTCTCATCAGAAGAAAACACTGTAACTATATATGGTGACAGATGTTAACTAGAATTATTATAGCAGTCACTTTACTATATACAAATACCGAATCATTACATAGTACACCTGAAACCAATATTATCTTACATGTCCACAATATCTCAATTTAAAAAATGGACTTGTCTCACATACCTGGAAAGTCCATGTGATGGATCCAAAGCTGTAACTTAATCCAGGTGTCTGAATTGGCCTCTTGGGTTTGTTTTTTTTTCTCTAGAGGTTTCATTCTCGGGAAGCGTTCCCCACTTATAGAGTGGCAACGATAATCCAAGGAAACTCCAGGCTTCCTTGGCCCTTAGTGCTCACCATCTCAGCGAACCGGAGCCGCCTTCCAGATATAACACAGAGAGGTGGGAAAAAGTCCTACGAAATGCTCTCTTTGGTCAATGTGGGGTCACGTGCTATTCCTGGACCAGTCATTACAGACTCTTATTGGCTAAACCAGGGTCTAAGACCCACCCTTAGATTTTAGTCCCACTGAACCACAAAGACTAGATATGGAAATGGAATGAGTTTCAAGAAATAAGAACAATATCTGGATGTTAAAACCACAGATGTACATAATTGACACCTCAAAACCAACTAGCTTATTCCCGTAACATTTCTGAAAATAATAATAAAATAAAAGTAAAAAATAAAATATGAATCTCATTAATCCAACTGCTAGGATAATCGTACACATTTTCTGCTAAGATTTACTCATTTTTCTATTGTACAAGCAGAAGAGAGGAATATACCCAATTCTTAAAAACTTAACCTAATGGTAATTGAGACCTCAGGCCTCCACCCCCCATCTTTGAATAGAGTGGCTTAACCCACTTCTTTTTCAAATGTATTTGCACACACATCACCTGGGTTATACTGTTAAAGTGCATATTTTAATCCAATAAGTCTGTGTTTTGCAGCCCAAGATTCTGCATCTCTAACAGGCTTCTAAGTGTTACCGATGCTGGTTGATAGCCACACGGGAGCAGCAAGACTTAAAACAAGTAAAGGAGGCTTTGGATAAAATTGTAGCATTATTTAAACTGATTACACTAGCATAACACCTGAAAGACTTAATGAAAATTTCAAGAGTTCTTAATTTGTAGCCCAAGAATAGTTTAGGGAACAGAAGAATGTAGCTGTTAAGGCGTATTGATAATCCACATTAAAAAATAGAGGGAAAAGTTACATTCTTGCGTGGTGTAGGAAGAAATATTCCCTGAAATGAAATGAAGCACACATTGATTATTGAATTATTACAACTTTTGCTTCTTATTTGTGTTAATTAAGTATGCACTTAGATTTCATTTATTTCCAGCAATCAGTTGTTTTAATCAAAGATATGCCTTGCTTGCAAACTATGGCTCTCAGAATCCATGAACTCCTTCCCTGGGTGATCTTGGAAGCTAGCATAAAGGACCTCACCAGCATATGTGCTCAATTCAATTGTCTAAAATGGGATAGGAGCTAATTTTATTTATTAACATCTTTATTTTTTGATGATGAAGGCAAGGTACCAACCCTCAACACAGATAACCTGGATTCAAATCTTACCTACAAAGCATAGTAGCTGTGATGCTTAGGGCAAACCACTGCATAGCCTTAATTTCCTTATCTGTAAATTGGAAACAATATTAGTATCTACCCCAAATGTATTTAGTGAAGATCAAATAAGTTAATATACGTAAAAGTGCTTAGGACCCAGTATGGCACTTTATCAGCACTGTATATATTAATTGTTATTTGTCTCCTTGCAATTAAAAAATAGTTTCAAAATGTTTAATACTACCTAGTAATTGATCATAGAGGCCAATTTAAGCATACATTGTTACATTGACTGAATCGAGAGAATTAGCTCTTACCTTTTGGCAATTATAAATTATAGCCGAGATAACTGTTTAAACACTAGACACTAACTAGTATTCACAGCAGGGGAGAATAGTTAGCAGAATCTCCAATTAGGGTTTTGTTTGTACTTCCACTGGGAGAGATGATTTGTTAGTTTGAAAGAGACCTTTTGTGTTGATTACAGGTGTCAGCACATCCAAGTTTTGGCTGTGTTGGAATACCTGCTGTGAGATGCAAGACACAAGAAAATCAAGCCTAATTGTTTTAATTCAAACATATTTTCACTTACAGCTGTGTCAATTGCCCTAACCCAGGCTGAATAACTAATGTGAAACAAAACGTTAAAATCAATGTTTTTTAATGACATGAATAATTTGACCTAAATCAATGAATTCCCTTGTTGCTTATTTGCTACTAAAAAATTGATAATTAGTAATTAAACACCAACAGATATATTGCCTTCTTCTCTTATATAAATAAAGTATGAATTTATTTTTTTCTTTGGAAGGGACTAGCACGTACACGTGCTTGTTGGCATGATCAGAATATTTTTAAAGTCAAAGAACTCAGGAATAAATAAATCAGACTCAGGTGGAAGTATATAAAAAAATTGCCAAAAAAGGGAATAAAATAGAAATTGATGCCATCTTCGTTCTTCCCACATATAAGTTTTTATTTTGGATGTGAATGTGGGATTGGCTTTAGGGGAAGATGGATGACTACCTTCATGAAAAAGAAAACTAGATTGTGATACTTTCAAATGTCCCAATTTCTATGAAATCCCCAAAATGTGATTATAGAGGGATATCCTTAAAGTGATCTTACAAATATATACACACTTATGTTCCTTTTATAATCTCATAATATGCTTAAGATATTTATATTTATAAGATATTTATATTTATATCTTAGTTTTTTTGTGTTTTTTTTTTTTAACAACTGGCTCCTTAGAATTGATTTAACTCCAAGTAAGAGAATCACCCAAGTATTTTCAATCTAACGAGAGTGATGCAAGCTATTAGTTACTGCTACAATTTTGCTGAATAACTAGAAACAGAAAACATTAGATATGCGGTGGGGGGAGGGGGGGCGGGGGCGGGAATTGAATAAAAGTAACAAGCATGCCAAACTATTTTTCTTGTTTTAACTTTCAAAGAAATGTCTGTTTTATCAACTTTAACTTTTAGGACTCTTAGCTCAGGCTATAATAAAACAAACAACATAGGATTGTCTCCTCTGCTGAAGTTAATTCGAGTCAGAACAGAGTATTTACCTTTTCTTGGAGTTTGTGTGATTCAAGGTTAGTCTATTTCGGAAAGTCTGAATGAGGCAAACCTAATCCTGTTCTGAAGCTCATTAATTGGAAGCAGGACCACATTGCAATCACCTTTTCTAAACTGAAGGGACAAATTAAGAATTTAAATGAGGTGCAAAGTCTAAAACAAGGTTCTCCTAGTGGCTTCTTTTGTTTATACAGTTACACTCTAAATATAAAGTTGACACCATTCGTGTTAAATTTCACTAGTTAACTGATAAGCTGGAGTAGAGAGTACATTAGCACTCTGGGTAGTCTTGTCAGTCACTCCCAGAGACCTCATAAATAATGTATGAGGGTTTCCACTTTATTGGCAAAAACCTTTTTAAATCAATGGGTGAATGCATAGATGGATAATCAAATAGATAAATACATGAATTAATTATTTCATTTAATTGTGCCTCAGTATTACCATCAAATCTTAAAGATTTTAGGTATTATTGAAGTTTCTCTGAATGAATGAATACGCACTGACACTTTGCTACAAAGATCTGGAATGTGTAACAGTCCTCATAATTGCACAATTGACCACAATGTCACAATCTTGCACCATTTCAACCATCTGCACAATGAAAACCAAAATGCAGATTAAAGTAAATTGGAAAATGGAATGAAATTCTTGCTCTAGTATTTTAATCCTTGTCTAGATTTTTAAGCTCTCACTTAGCCATCAGATAGTTTCTCATCAGCTATCACTAACCAGCCAGTTTCTCAAATCAACCATGAGTTAATTATAAAATGACTTTTCACATGTTTTAGCAATACAAAAGAATGATTCCCATGCAAAGTATTATCCATCATCTATATTCAATATACATTTTGATGAAGAAAAACACCAATAACTTCTATATTGAAGCACCTTGAAAAACCTAGAAGCACAGGAGGACAACCCCATTCAACTGAGGGAGCAGCATGGTATAGTAAAAGGAGCAGAGGCCTTAACTCATGACATGTGAAATCTAATCTCTGCTCTGCAACTAGCCAGTTAGAGGTACATAAGCACACAACTAGGGTCATCTGGCCCCTGCTGTTTCGTGTGCAAAATGAGGGTGATAGATGATTATTTTGTCCCTTCTATCTTGCATGCGCAGAGAACTCAGATTGGGAAGGCTATTCCTTGCATTTTTTTCTGAAAATTCCCAAGCACTAGCTGGAACAAATTATCTGCAATCCCACCCTCTTCTACTATCTTCTGTCCCTTTCAGCTAAAGCATGATGTACAGTCTATAAATTGCATGCAGTATTATGCAAGATTATGGTACATGTTTACATGTGCTTTGGGAAGTGAGGGCCAAAGAGTTTTGTTTGATTTTCAAAGGAATCCATGACTTGAAAGAAATTAAGAATCCTTACTCCAGTGTCTATCCTTGGTGCATCTATATTATGGTCTAGGCATTGTATAATCCAATCTCCTCCTACACTTTCAAATATTCTCTTTGAAGATTTTTCAATTCAACATTAAGATTTAAATCCTCATAAAATAACTGAAGTTTTGGAGTCAGGAAAAATTGGATTCAAATTCCAATCCTATATTTATCAGATATGAAATGTAGAAAGTTCATTTAGGCCACATGGTCCTCATTTTCAATTTATAGACTACTCTTTGAAATATTAAGTATCCATGAAAGTATTTTTGAACACCTATTGTGAGTCAGTGATAGAATTGAGAGACTCATCTTTTGTTGTTTTGTTTATTTTTTTAAAGATTTTATTTGTGTATTTATCAGAGAGAGAGAGAAAGAACACAAGTAAGGGTAGTGACAGGCAGAGGGAGAAGTAGGTTCCCTGCTGAGCAAGGAGCCCAATGTAGTACTTGATCCCAGGACCCTGGGATCATGACCTGAGCTGAAGGCAGCCGCTTACCACAGAGCCACCCAGGCATCCCTGATTTATTTTTATATAAGATGGTTAAGTAAAGACTCTTTGATCAGATGACATTTGAGCAGTGACCTAGAGATAGAGAAGGGGTGGATTTTGGAAATGTAAGAAATAAAAGAATTACAAGTCAAAGAAATAACCAAGTGCAAATGCCTCAACAGTGAAGACTGTTCAGTGAGTTCCAGAAATAGCAAGAAATGTAACCCTGGTTAGAACATGGGTAAAGAAGTTAGATGACTAGAGAGGTCATTAGGCATTTTGGCTATTTTATCCTGAGAATTATTAGCAGAGCAGTGGCATCATCTGACATATGTTTTAAAGGAACAACTCTTATATGGATTATAGGCTGAAATGGGGCAAGAGTGAAAGGAGATTATTTGAGGAACAATATAGTAATCTGAGTGAGCCTCAGTGTTGCTTTTACCAGGATAATAGCAGTAAAGATGGTGAGAAATGGATGAATTCTGGATGTATTTTGAAGGTAGAGCTTACTGCATTTACTTATGGATTGGTTAGGAAGTGTGAAAGAGGAAAATAAGTATAGAGTAGCCTCTTTGTTTTGTTTTGTTTTGTTTTGTTTTGTTTTGCCTCAGTAACTGAATGGATGGAGTGGACATTTTCTGAGATATGCAGGAACAGAAAGAAATGTGGGTGAGGAAAGTAAAATCAAGATTTGCTTTTGCCCATGTTAAGTTTATGATATCTATTACACATGCAAAATTCTGGGGAAGTCCAGCCCAGACCATTTATGGTGGTGTCTTCAACATAAAGATTGTACTTCAAGACAAGATCGGTTGCAAGATCACTTAGGGAATGAGTATAGTTAGAAGACAAAAGACGGTCAAAGGGTGAGCCTTGACTCACTCTCATCTTTTGAGGTCAAGGATATGAATTAAAACTAATCAGGGAGACTGAAAATTACCTCAGTGGAATATTGTGAGAATTTGCATGAGCTAATGAGTATATAAAATTGTTGGACATTTTTTTAATAATTATATATCATAAACCACCAATAAATAGCATATCTTTTCTTCAAAGTAGCATATTTTTTCTTCAAAGTAAACCTCTCTAGCTTTAGACTTAGCCATATACATCCAAAGATTAGTACCAATTGCCCAATGTCTTTTGCATCTAATCACTACACTAGTACCTCAAAAATAGTATGTGTATACTGAGTTTAATCAACTTTCCTGTAAACCAGATGATCCAACTGTGTGCTTTACCTTGGTCTTGAGGACCAATGTTCTCCAGAACATAGATTAAACGATTTTTCATGTTTACCCTGTAGCTTTGCTTAAGTGCAGAGTGTCATGAACTTACTTTCTGAAATATGATTCTATTAATACAAATCTAAGCCTCTTCATGATGACATTCAAGGCCATTGGTAATTTGCACCTATTCCAGATCACCCCTGGGATTGCCTGCTCTGGTCAACATGAAAAAGTCCTTGGGAGCTGTTTTAAAATATGCAACCTTAACAGAGTAATGTATTGTTGAGATTACCTGGGCCATATACATGACTAAACTCAGTTAGGGACTCTATCTAAACTTTAAGATTCTGGCAGGCCGGTGTGGAGATCTATTCGTCTTATAGCTACTAGAGATCAGCCTCGTGTATTAGTAGTGCCCTTGCTTATTAAAGCTACTGCCCACCAACCTGCTGTGGTCTGCCTTGTTCTTCAGTCTCTCCTTGCCCTCCAGGTACAGCTGCCAGTTTCAGATTTCACCCAGGAAGCCCCCAAGGTTGTGAGCCATCACTGCACTACAAAAACCTTTCCTTTTCCTCAAGCTGGAACAGCATGCTCTCACTTACCTTGGGTTTGGTGTTGCCTAATTCGAATCGAAGTTTGCTCAAATAAACTCTTAAAAATCTCAATGTCCTTCTGGTGTATCTTTTAACACTTCCATCACTAATGTCTTTCCCAAGTGCTTTTGTAAAATATTATCACAATACTTGAACTGTCTTCACTCACTCCATACCAGAAACTTATTTTACAAAATGAAGAGCTGACGCCAACAAAGTTAAATTATCTGCTCATGGGCTACATAGTGAAATACAAGTGGAAATATAAGACTTATGCTCAGTTTAATTTTTCTACTCATTACAGCATATAATATAATATATATTATATGTTATAATGTAATATCTATATGAAATATAGATATTAAATAATCATATGTTTGATTAACAGAAAAATATATATTATTTAATGGAGTAGAGTTTGACTTTATAATATCCCAAATCAATAATTCCATGCGTTCTTGAAAAAAGAGAGTACATATGGTCAAATTATGTCAACAAATAAAAATACCCAGTTCCACCTTAAGAAACACAGTAACATCTACTTTGTAAATTACTTGCAAATCTGCACCTATTTCAAATATGCCATTTGATAAGTTTTTACATATATTTATTCATATGAAACCATCACCAAAGTAAATATCATGAGTATACCTAGGACCCTGAGACTTTCCTCAAATCCACTTTGCAATCCTTTCCTCTATCCCTTTCCTCAACTCTCCAGTACTCACCTCAGCCCGACCAAGCAACCACACATGAGAATACTTCCTGTCACTATAGAAGTTTGCATTTTAAGAGTTTTAAGTGTATCTTAGTATCAGGTTAAAATTGATCCATACAGCATGTACTACGTTTTGTCTGGCTGTTTTCACTTAACATAATTATTTTGAGATTAATTTACACTATTACATTTCTCCATAGTTCATTCTTCTGTATTGCTGTAAGTAAATATTCCAACCTGTTGGGTACACCAGGGTTTGTTTATCCATTCATCTGCTGATCAACATTTGGGTTGTTTCCTGTTTGGGGTTATTAAAATAAAGCTGTTATGAACACTCATGTACAAGTTTTTGTATGGACATATGTTTGAGTAACTATCCGGGAGAGAAATGGCCAGGTTATTCATAAGCATATGCTTAGCTGTTTAAGAAATTGCCAAACTTTCTTCCAAAGGTATTGTACGATTTTCCTTTCCCATCAACAGAGTATGGGAGTTCCAGTTCTTCCACATCCTTGCCTTGACTGACTTGGTTTGGTTAGTCTTTTTAATTTTAACCATTCTTATAGATGGTTCACCTTTGAATTTTAAAACACTTATGTACCAGGCAATGGCAGTAAACAAAGTTTAATAACATATACCCTTTCTTTCACAGATGTAGCAGTTGATGAGAAAATATATACAATATATACTCAAATACATAATTTTAGTAGAGCATGGTTAATTGTTTAACATAGGTATGTAGAAATTCTTTTTTAAAAAAGATTTGATTTATCTATTTGACAGAGGGGGGAGAATGTAAAGGGAGGGCATAAAAGGAGGAAGAGGGAGAATCAGACTCCTAACTGAGCACAGAGTCAATGCAGAGCTCAATCCCCTGAGCTGAAACGAAGAGTCACATATGCAACTAACTGAGCCAACCAGGTGCCTTTAGAAATTCTTTTAACAAATAGGGAATTGAAGTCAAAGAAAGATTAGAGAAGATTTTTATAGATTTTCCATTTGAAATATCTTCACATTACCCAACTAGAAAGGTAGGAAAGAAAAGCATAAAGGATCATGACACTATAGACATAGGGAGATACGTATGGGTAGTGCATGAGTGAGTAGTGGGAACATAATTGGAAAAAAAGGTAGGGGATAGATTTTAAAAGAATGTTCTTGCCATGCTAAGAGGTCAAATATTTTCTGGCTGGCATCTCCAGATCTGTACTTTTGAAAACAAAACAAATGAACAACAGACAAAGCTCTGAATGAAGAATGGGCTAGAGAAGAGACTGTGACTAGAAAGATACATAGGAGGCTAATCATAGAAAATGGTGAGGAACTAAATTCATGTTTTAGTTTCCAAATAAAACTTCAACATGATATTTTTTTAGAACTATAATAAAAATCTCCCTCTCCTTCTCTCTGTGTTTCTCTCCACCCTTCCTCTTCGTGAAGACAGATTTTCCCAAAGGACTAAACTCGTTATTATACACTTATGATGGAATACCCTGAGAAGGAAAGTCTCTGAATCCTTAGCATCCATTTACTCTCTTAGAGAGTTCAACTGCTATTTAGTCTTTTAATAAGAGAAAACCCACAAAATTCAGAACACTTAACACAAGCCTTGAGAGGATTTACAGAGGGTTTTCATTAGATTACATATGTCTTACCAGCCAGCACCACATTCTCTTTGGTAACTCCATTAAGTAGGAATAATTATTCTCTCAGTATATCGGAGCGCTCCATAGGGTAAAAACCACAACATACAGTTTTGACTCTGATCACTTCCCTTAACAAAAAGAAAAAAAAAAGAATTTAAGTTAAAGTGGTGAATGATATACATTTATAAGTAATATTAGTGTCTGGGGTATATGAAAATTCTATCATTTGTGGTTAAAAATTGCAAAAAGGACCTTTCCACAAATTTTATTTTTCCATAAGAATGAGCAATAATTTCACAGTATAATAAAATGGCTACATGTATGTATTTCCAAATCCATCCTAATATGTCCCTTATTCTCAAGAAAGCTGAAACTGATTTCAACTCTTCATTTACAAGCATTCTGAAGTGTGTCATAAACAGAATTCTAAAGATATTTCCCATACATTGACTAGGATAGGTTGCCCTACAGCCATGATTACTAACTTATTTGGGTATAGAAAAGAATAAATACTTACATGCTTTTATATATGAAAACAGAACAAATCTTCAGGGAACAATTGAGTTTCTATAATGTACAAGATGTTAACCAAACAGAGCCAAATCCTAACTTCTTAATGCTTACATTATTATTGGCTCACCTTTATTGCATTCTCTAGCATCAAGTTTCTTTGTTCAGTGTTTCTCAAACTTGGCACTATTGACAACTACCGAAGATGTCTCCAGACATCACTAAATGTCCCTGTGGGGACAAAAATCAACTCTCATTGAGAATTATTTCTCCCTTCAAACACGAAGAATTGTGTTTATCGCTTTAAATGATGGTGTTTCAAGAAATAGTTAGGGAATAAAAGGCCCAGCAAAAGGAATGCAAAAAATATATATTCAACTAAATTTAAATCTAATACTATTTTTAAATGATAACCAAAAATCTAAGTAAAGAGTAAAATAAAAATTTCATCATGCTGATACTTCATAACATTTCAATTTTCCTTAATATCTTCATATTTAACATTATAGAGTCCAAACAGTTAGATGGCTGAGTATTCCATTTTTCATATGGCAACACAGTAGTAAAAGGTTCATATGTAAGGCATCTGGGTGGCTCAGTGGGTTAAAGACTCTACTTTGAGTTCAGGTCATGATCTCAGGGTCCTGGGATTGAGGCCCGCATTGGGCTTTCTGCTCGACAGGGAGCCTGCTTCCTCCTCTCTCTGCCTGCCTCTCTGCCCACTTGTGATCTCTCTCTGTCAAACAAATAAATAAAATCTTTTAAAAAAAGGTTCATATGTAGTAGGTTCTCTTTTGATGTATAATCTTTCACTGTATTGTTTAAAATATATATAGCATTTATTTAATGTATCTTCTAAAATTCTATAGTAGCTCAGTAATGGTAAATCAAAGTAAATGAATATGAGCTGTTATATAATGCAAAGTGGATAAGATCAACATTAAAATTATTATATTAAATGGAATCAAATTAGGACAGACTGCAAGCAATCGCATATAATAAAGATTTGTCAATTCAGATAAAATAACCCAACTCAGTTTTTCAACTGTTGAATCCAGTTTTATACTCATGAAAAAACATAGTTTTGGAACTTTACATAACATGTTTCAAAATATTCATAAGGTTTTCATACATCAGGTAAGTGTTTCTGAAAAGTGAATATAAGCTATTTGAATGAATCCAAATTATGCAACTTTTCAGTTGCAAAAGTGAGAAACCCATAGAAAAGGAACATTAAGGAAATATAAATTACATTCTGCAATTTAAATCGAGCATACTTTTTCACCCACTTGTCCCCATCCTTTTAAATTATGGTATAGATCCACTTTTGCTACATAGTGAAGTAGAATATTTTTAATTTCATTTTAAACTGTCTAGAGTGGTTATATTCTTCAACCTTTCTCTGTTTAAAGTGGAATCTATTTTGAAATCAGGCATTGTTTGAATAAATTCTTCCATTATGTGCTAATACAAAGTCAAAGATGGTAGGCAATTCAATTTTACAAATGGACTAACTGATAAACATTCTCTCTAGTCTTCCTATGAAAGTCAATCTCCAGTTATTGACTCAGAAGCAATCTCTGTTTGCCTCAATGAGCTAAGATTGTAATCAAAATTCAAGAACCAAGAAGAAAATAAGGTACCATAATTTACTCCCTTTGTCCCGAAAGAGGTTCCTGGCATAGTGCAGTAAGAGAAATCCACCACTGTGAATTCAAGAACTCCTCTGGAAGCATGTGCAAATCAGTCTTCATAGAAAATATGCGTGCATCATTCTTATACTTACGCTATCCTATGTGGCCGTGGAGGGATGGGGTAACAAAACGGAGAAACTGACAAACAGCTTGTTCTCTGATCCATTTGCTTTGGCAATTGTGTAATTGTATAGCTATGGTTTCCTCTAAAATAAGGAGACAGTGATGACAAAGGCAGTTTTATGGCACCATTCTGTATTCACAAACTGGATAGACTTTTGTTGTTTGCAAAGGCACTAACACAACTACATGTTATTAATCATTACTCTGTCTTCCTTTCTTCTCTGGTCCCTTGAAAAAGGTTCTGAGAGTTCATATTCGTAGTCTATTGCATATTTTGTATGAGTGAGAATGTCAGCCCTGGTTAAAACAGTAACTTGTACCTACTGATAGCATATACGAAAGCATTCTTTTCTTTGATATCGATTATCTGCCAGGATCCTTCTTAGTTAGCAAAAAAGAATACATTCTTGATTAAAAGGGCAGCTTAGCGTAGTGACATAAATAGAAGCTTTTCTGTTGGAAAACCGGAGGTTCAGACCCTGGCTCTCCTGCTTAACAGGTGGTTAATATATTGACTCCTTTGAGTCTTTATTATTTGTAAATGAGGACATTATATTATGTTTCAGTTGTTAGGATAAGTGGAATCAGTCCCAATTATTATATTATTATTATAGCTACTATAGCAATTATTAGTAGTACATATAATTATAAGTAATGATTTGTTATTAAATATGTATTTATGGAAATAAAAATTTATTGCATAATGATAGCAGATTTCATAAAGGAGATACAGCTTATAGATAGGACAGATCTGGAAGTAGAGGGAAAACAGCGCCTCAGGAAACAGAGGCAAGGCAATGTTCAGGGCACACATGAAAGACAGATAAAAAAAAACAGGAGAACTTTATCAGCATTTCATTACACACACAAACCCCTGTCCTATTTTGGGTTGCCTTGCTTCGTCTAACCCACAGCAATAAGAAAGTGAGGAAGAATCTGCCTCAACTACTGTTCCCTTACCATCCGTTCTCTACAGAGCAGAGGGATCCTTTAAAAAACATAGATCAAATTGTATTATCCTCTCTTTAAAATCTTTCAATGGCATTCCATCACAGCCAAAGAAAAGCCAACCTCCTTGCCTTGTCCCCTCGCCCCTCCTCCTCGGTGAGCCGATGTGTGATATGTCCTTGCCTCTCTCTCTGATCTCTTCTACCCCCTCGCACTGTACTCAAGCCAGGGGCACCTTTATTTCAGTTCCGCAGGCTCAATAAATATTCATCGCAGGAAGAAATGAACGAACAAAAGCCATGCGTGTTTAGGAGCTTTTTTTAAACTGAATTTCATGATGCTGAGGAGGAGTACAATGTTGCTGATTCACTTTATGTGTCTAGGATGATTTTTAAAACACAGCAAGGTTTTGAAGTTTCTAACTTATTTGGTCCACCAAATATAAAGAGGGAATACTAACAACAATCCTTCTGAGCCAGTTATTTGTATTTTCTAGTTCTTGGAGCTTAACCAATATTTTTAGATATCCACACCCAGAACATTTGGATCTATTTGTAATCTACAGTATTTTTAAAATGATTGGTCAACTGCTGAAGGGATGGATACAAAGATAGATCAAAAACAATTAAAATAACAACCAAAAGTCCATAAATTGAGTACTATTTTATTGGTGGAAAGCAACACTATAACTCCTAGTGCTTAAAGAGAAATGTGTCTTATTAAAAAGTTCACAACTCACTTCCTTTGTGACATTAACTGCAAAGAGCTTCATTTCAGCACATATGTATAACACCCTCTAATTCACAAATCCTGTTCAGTTTAATAGAAAAGACAGTCTTGAACTGCATGGTTATGAATGGGTGTTCTTTCTTCAGCTATCGCTTGTTTGATTATCTTAACTTGGGGTTACTGTAACAACTGAAAACGTGACATGATGGGATCTTTGTTCTTATGGCACAGGACTGTTTAATTGCATAGCTTTGACACATCATTTCACTGCTTTGAAGCAAGGAGTAAGTGGAGCCCTTAAAAAAACTAGAAGTTAACTTGTAGTAATAAAGTGCGGAAGAAATTTTTTGAATTATTCTGTCCTTTCGGCCTGTCTATCCTCACGTCATCACATTCTCAGGAAGAAGAATTGGCTGAAAGCTGGCTCCAGCTAAATCCTTTCTGGTCCTTTTTCACTGAAGAACTGGAAAGTGACAATTCCAATCAAGCAGCTGGTTTTTTTGTTTTTTGGTTTTTTTCCCTTGCCAGACTCTGGGGCAATCATATTAAACTGAGAAAAACCACAACTCAATCGTTGGTCTTCCACTTAATTTTTCATACAAATTTAAGGTCAGACTGTGGCCCGGCAACTGGCGAGATGCTTACAATGCCGAAGTTACACACTGGGCAGCTACTCTGAGTATCAGAGGCATACTACTGGACGATGAAGAGAGTGATTTCAAGATGTTAGCAGAGATGGAATTAGTACAATGCTGTATTTTGAGGACTCTAGCAATGCTTATGAGAAGTTAGTTTGTATTTCCTATGGATTGTGAAGTGTTGCCAGTAAGCAGAGTTGAAGAGTTTGAATACATTTTTGTAAAAGCATATATTCCTTTTAAAAACATCAGTAATTGCAATCCAACTATTATAAATAATTATAGGCAAGTTATAGACCTAAATAAGAAGATTACAGAGAGAGAACTATGTGTATTCTTGAATCCCAAGTGTCCATTACAGCAAACTATCATGTTTTTCCCAATTTTTGTTATTTGCTGGAGCACATGATTATTATTTTTAAGTAATTGAATAAAAGTTGCCGTTATACAAACTTTTTTTTTCAAGGAAATATCCAGTACTTTTTTACATTTTTGATAGAACTTTGAATACTTTGACTTTTTTTTTCTTAACCTGATAACTCTTGTTCCAGTTACTTGTCTGGAGGGAAATGCAAATATTAAACTGCATTTGTTATGAGTCAGTTCTTAACTCACTCTTAAGTCTTTTGGTTAACATCTTCTATGAATTGACCGTATGATGCCTGATAGTATCCTGAACTCTATGTTTTTCTGATGACTAGTTTGGCCTTCAGTAACATTTGCTCATCATCAATATTCTATGAATGAGGTGACGTTTCACTGGAAGAAACAGATTGAAAACTTGTGTCTCCTATTTTGTCACATCTGGGTGAAACTTCCAATGCAATGTTTTTACTTTCTTTTAATCTCACCAAGACATGTTAAAATTGAAGGACTGACCCTGTGTTCAAAGTTATTGTCAGAAACAATGAAGTCATAGGCTCCTGTTTTTAATAAACCCCACAAAACACAGAGCATCATTAATCATAAATGGCTGCAGATTTCCTAGATCCTGGCATGGTTATGGGGCCTGAGCATTTTTAAGTGTCTTATAAATTCGAGCAGACAACAGCCTCATGACATTGCATAAAAATTTGTCCATGATGTAAAGATGAAACAAGAGTTGAAAGTATTAAAGTACTTAGAAACTGAAGATAGTTTTATTGCATTCCAATAAATTATAAGTCTAATTTTCAATTACTTTCAGTTTTTATGTTTCATTAACATATCAATCAATCAACAACTATTTATTGAGTGACTACAGTGTGTTCAGCACCATTAAACACTGTAGGGAATACAGAGACTTATGAGAAATTTATTCATTTGTGAAACATACTCAGTGGCTGAGTGCCAGGCTCTATCTTGAGTGTTTTGGAAGTACTCTGTGCTTTGTGAAGATGAGAAAGATATCATTCCTTTTTTCAAGAAACCTACATCTAGTTAGGGAGGGGTTTTTTTAATACATAAATTTTTAGACATAAAATTTATGAAGAGTACTGAGCAAATGAAACTAAAATTTAGACAAAGAAACTGTCCCTTGGCTCTTGTTTTCAGGGAATATTTCCCGCTTGATATGGGAACAAACTTTGGTTTTCAGGTTGGATTCAGATAAGAAAAGAAAAACAGACGAATGCTATGGTCTGAATGTTTGTGTGCCTCCGCCCCACCTGCCCCCTGGAAAAAATTCATATGAAATCCTAGCTGATAGAATTTCTTGAGTTGAGACCTGTGGGAACTGATTAAGTCATGAGAACGGCATACTCAGGAATAAGATTAGCGCCCTCTCCAAAGACAACTCCACGAGTTTGCTGGCCCGCTCCACCATGTGAAGACAATGTGAGAAGGTATCAGCAATGACCAGAAGGAGGGTCTTCACCAGAATACAACCATACTGGTGACTTGACCTTGGATTTTCCTGCCTCCAGAACTGTGAGAAATAAATTTCTGCTTTTTATTTTTATTTTTTATTTTTTTAAAGATTTTATTTATTTATTTGACAGAGAGAAACAGAGCCAGAGGGGGAATACAAGCAGGGGGAGTGAGAGAGGGAGAAGCAGGCCTCCTGCCGAGCAGGGAGCCCGATGTGGGACTCGATCCCGGGTGTCCGGGATCATGACCTGAGCTGAAGGCAGTCGCTTAACCAACTGAGCCACTCAGGAGCCCCAATTTCTGCTTTTTATAAGCTACCCAGTTGGTACTTTCACAGCCTGAACAGACTAAAACAATGAACCTATGTGTTAGAGAAAGAGCACAGGCAAGGGTTACCCACATAAAAGATGTATTTTAGGAGAAAATGAATATATTGGTTTTATTAAGAGGCTTTATATGAAAGAAGTAATGCTGACAAAAATATACCAGCCATTTTAGTTTTTCAGTGCCTCTTCAACTCAGTTCAACAAGATACATTAAATACATAAGACAGATGACTGGATTCCAAAAGGAGGGGGAAATGGAAGAGATAAAGCATAACTTCTCATGGAACTTTTTTTAATAAAGTTTTTTTTATTTATTTGGGAGGGAGAAATCATGAGTAGGAAAGAAGGGTAGAGGGAGGAGCAGACTCACTGCTGAGCAAGGAGTCTGATGCAGGGCTAGATCCCAGGACCCTGAGATCATGACCTGAGCAGAAGGCAGATGTTTAACTGACTGAGACACTCAGGTGACCCTCTCATAGAACTTTTAATCAAGCATTGGGGAGATACACAAAGAACTCTGACAAATGTCAAAAAGAAATATAAAAACAGTGCCCTAAGTATGTAGGGCAGAAACAAGTCCTACATGACCTGAGAGGTATCAGAACTCTTAATAAATGTGCCATGTGAAAAAGTCTTAGAGAGGATTTACTGATGAACAGAATTAGAACATGAAGTCATTCCATGAGAAAGGAGCAACCTAGGCATAGGGATTAGGGAAAAATGAAAGTTGCACTGTGAAAGAGGACATATTCACTTTAACTTGAATGTCTGTAGGGAAGGAGAGGTGCTAAAAATAGAGCTATATAGTCTGATGGCAAAAGTTTAATGACCAGCTTCCTAAAAAGAAGTATGCGAGTATTTATTAATACATATATTGAAAGATTTTATTTATTTATTTATTTGTTTGTTTGTTTGTTTATTTATTTATTGGAGAGAGAGTGCAAGCAGGGGGAGGGGCAGTGGAGAGGTAAAGAAAGAATCTCAAGCAAACTCTCTGCTGAGCACAGAAAGTGAATGGGAGCTTGATCTTCGAACTCTGAGCAGAGCACAGAGCCCCAACAGGGCTTGATCTCATCTCCCTGAGATGATGACCTGGACCTAAATCAAGAGTCAGGTACTTAACCAACTGAGCCACCCAGGTGCTGTATCTATTTATCTATCTATCTATCTATCTATCTATCTATCTATCTATCTATCTATCTGAATTTATAATAAAGTTTACTGATGCAAAGGATATGTAACTCACAATTTTATAAATAATAATCAAATTTAAGAGTGGTTTTTTTTTTTAAAGATTTTATTTATTTGACAGAGAGAAACACAGCCAGAGAAGGAACACAAGCATGGGGAGTGAGAGAGGGAGAAGCAGGCTTCCTGCTGAGCAGGGAGCCCGATGTGGGACTCGATCCCGGTCTCTGGGATCATGACCTGAGCCGAAGGCAGTCGCTTAACCAACTGAGCCACCCAGGCGCCCCAAAATATAAGAGTGTTTTCATCAGTTTTGATGCACTCTTATATCCAAAGGCAAACTATAGTTGCAATTGACAGTCTAGTGTAATTCCTATATGAATACTGGCTAATATTTTTGCTTACATTACCTACTAAAATGAAAGTAAAACAATAAAGACATATGCTAACTTCCATTCATTCATCAATGACATGAGCAACTTTTTGTTGAATCAGATAATAGCTTTTAAATACTGAAATAATATTTTCTCCATTTGTTATGATATTCCTAACTGGAGGGCTACAAATATGACACATGTTTAAGTGTGAACTTTATTATTATCATTTTTTTTTCTATGACTTCTTTAAGTCATAGACCAGTGTGAGACCACAGGTCATCAGAGTACAGTCCATGGCCCAAATCTGGTCTACCATGTGTTTTTGCAAACAACATTTTATAAGCATACAACCTCTTCCATACGTTTCCCTGTTATCTGTAGTTCCTTTTCTGCTACAATGGCAACTGCTCATCCACAAATGTTTCCTTAAAGGGCCCAGAAGTAAATATTAGGACCCAACTATTTCTGTCAAAACTACTCTCTGTATAATCAATAAATAAATACCTAGGCTAGATGATAAAACAAACAAATAAACAAACTACTCTATGCTGGGCACCTGGGTGGTTTGGTGGGTTGGAGCCTCTGCCTTCAGCTCAGGTCTGATCTCAGGGTCCTGGGATCAAGGTCTGCATCGGGCTCTCTGCTCAGCGGGGAGCCTGCTTCCTCCTCTCTCTCCGTCTGACTCTCTGCCTGCTTGTGATCTCTCTCTGTCAAATAAAAAAATAAAATCTTAGAAAAAAAAAGCTACTTTATGCTCCACTGAAGTGGAAAAGCACTCAAGCAATCCATAAAGTAAAGAACCTGGCTAAATTCCAACACAAAAACAGACAGCTAATCCACAGGCAATAGTTTACTGAACTTGACCCCAAATAGGCACCAACATAATACCTTCTAATACCTGATTTGCAATGTATTCCAATTCCCTTGGTGTAAATATTCCCACAATGATGATTTCAATCTTCCAAAGTCACATTCCAAATGGGATTAGTAAAAGACACAAAGTAGCATACCCTCACAGAATGTTTCCCCCATCAGATACAATATATGTAAATAATCTCAAAAGCATAATTATAAAATATATTAAAATGATTAAAAAGTGATGAGTCTTTAGTATTTATTGTCATTGGTTTTTCTCATTACCTTTGTTTTTAATACAGTTTTTAGTTATAGATTTATATAATGTAATTTTTTATAATGGTTGTGTTTGACAGTTTGCCACAGAATTTCTGAAAACAACATTCACTCTTGGGAACTGGTAAAAAATGACTTCATTGGCTAGAAAATAAGCAGGATAATTTATGGAGGGTCTTCAACAAAATATTAGCAAACTAAATCCAATAATACATTAAAAAAATCATACACCAAGATCAAATGGGATTTATTCCTCAGATTCAGGGATGGTTCAATATTCACAAAACAATCAATGTGATAAGCCACATCAATGAGAGAAAAGGTAAGAACTGTTATCATTTCAATAGATGCAGAAAAATCATTTGATAAAGTAAGACTCCATTCATGATAAAAACCCTCTGCAAAGTAGGTCTAAAGGGAACATATTTCAACATAATAAAGGCCTTATAAGAAAAACCCACAGCCAACATCATACTCAGTAGTGAAAAACTGAGAACCTTTCCCCTAAAGTCAGAACAAGACAAGGTTGTCTACTTTTAACACTTTTATTCACCATAGTACTGGAAGTGCTAGCCACTGCAATTAGACAACATAAATAAATAAAAGGCATCAAAATTGACAAGAAGTAAAATGCTCACCATTTGTGGATGACATGATACTATATATATAAAACATGAAAGACTCCACTAAAAAAAACTACTAGAACGGATTAATTCAGTAAAGTTACAGGAGACAAAATCAATGTACAGAAATCTGTTGCATTCCTATACACTAATAATAAAATAGCAGAAAGTGAAATTAAAAAAAAAACATTAACAATTACACAAAAAAATAAAATATCTAGGAATAAACTCAATGAAAGAGGTGAAAGACCTGTACTCTGAAAACTGTAAGACACTGATGAAAGAAATTCAAGATGATGAAAACAAATAGGAGATATTCCTATGTGTATTGGAAGAACAAGTATTGTTAAAATATCTATACTACCCACACCAATCTACACATTTTGTGCAATCTCTTTCAAAATGCCAACACCATTTTCTCCGGAGCTAGGAGAAACAATCCTGACATGCGTACAGAACCACAAAAGACCATGAATGACCAAAGCAATCTTGAAATAGAAAAGCAAAATTGAAGGTATCACAATTCCAGACTTAAAATTACATTATAAGGGAGCAGTAATTAAAACAGCATGGTACTGATATAAAAATGGGCACATAGATAAATAGAATAGAATAGAAAACCCACAAATAAACCCACAATTGTATGGTCAACCTTCAACAAAGAAGAAAAGAATATAGATGGAAAAAAGAGTCTCTTCAACAAATGGTGTTGGGAAAACTGGACAGCCACATGCAAAAGAAGGAAACTGGACCATATTCTTTCACCACACACAAAAATAAACTCAAAATGGATTAAAGACCTAAATGTAAGACCTTGAAACCATAATAATTCTTGAAGAGATCACAGCCAGTAATTTCCCTCACTTCAACCATAGCAACATTTTTCTAGATATGTCTCCTGAGGCAAGGAAAACAAAAGCAAATATAAACTATTGGGATTACATCAAAATGAAAATCTTTCTGCACAGTGAAAGAGACAATCAACAGAACTAAAAGAGGACTTATAGAAGGGGGGACGATATTTTGCAAATTTCATATTTGGTAAAGAGTATCTGAAATACTTAAGGAACTGTTAACAGCTCAATGCTAAAGAAATAAAAAATCCAAATAAAAATGGGTGAAGTCATGAACAAACTTTTCTCAGAAGAAGACATACAGATGGCCAACAGACACATGAAAAGATGCTCCACATTGCTTATCATCAGAGAAATGTAAATCAAAACTATAATGAGAGATCATCTCACACATATCAGAACGGCTAAAGTCAAAAACAGAACAAATGAGAGTGTTGGCAAGGAGGTAGAGAAAAAGGAAACTTTTTGAACTGTTGGTAGGAATGCAAACTGATGTAGCCATTGTGGAAAACAGTATGGAGTTTCCTTAAAAAGTTAAAAATAGAACTAGTTTAGATCCAAGAATCCCAGTACTGGATATTTACCCCCCAAAAATAAAAAAAAAAAAACAACACTAATTCAAAGGGATATATGCACCCTTATGTTTATTGCAGCATTATTTACAATAGCCAAATTATGGAAGCAGACCAAGGGTCAATCCCATATATGAATGGCTAAAGAAGAGGTGGTATATATGCAATGAAATATTATTCAGCCATGAAAAATAATGAAATCTTGCCATTTGCAACAACATGGATAAAGCTAGAGAGCATGATGCTAAGTGAAATAAGTGAGACTATATAATCTCACTCATATGTGGATTTAAGGCACAAAACAAAGGAGCAAAGAAAAAAAAGAGAGCAAGAGACAAACCAAGAAACAGACTCTTAAATATAGAGAGCAAACTGACAGTTACCAGAGGGGTAGGGGTAAGAAGAATGGGTGAAACAAGTGAAGGGGATTAGAGTACTGGACAATCTATGGAATTGCTGAGTCACTATATTGTACACCTGAAACTAATATAACACTGTATGTTAACTATGTTGTAATTAAAAACTAAAAAATAATTTAAAAAAAAAGAAAAAAGAAAGAAAAGAAAAAAATCAAGGGAGTAGAATTCCAAAGGGAATAAAAGTATGAACATCTTAAGTGGAAATGTAAATAATAAAAATGACAGCTTTTAATTAAAAAAAAAAGGAAAAGGACATGAATAACACTTGTGATACTGAGTGGTTTAAGAAATAAATGTTGAGGGATGTCTGGGTAGCTCAGTTGGGTGTCTGCCTTGGACTCAGGTCATGATCTCAGGGTCCTGGATTTGAGTCCCACATCAGGCTCCCTGCTCAACGGGAACCTGCTTCTCCCTCTGCCTCTGCCACTCCCCCTGCTTGTGCACCCTCTCTCTCTATGGCAAATAAATAAATATTTTTAAAAATAAAAATAGTTTTAAAAAAAGGAAGAAACTTTGGATGGCATGATAGTTCTTGCAACATGTAGTTCAACATATCTTTTGAGGGTGATATCAGATTCTAAAACAGCCTTCCTGACACAGAAGATAGAAAATAAACAACAACGCAATA
Organism: Spilogale gracilis; assembly: GCA_004023965.1. Lineage (NCBI taxonomy): Eukaryota > Metazoa > Chordata > Mammalia > Carnivora > Mephitidae > Spilogale > Spilogale gracilis. The sequence continues at coordinate 22,782 of PITA01004948.1, read as the reverse complement.
GTACAAGAAAAGGATATTAAAAAATAAAGGATTTGAGGGCTGGTAGGGAGTTCATAAGCAATAGATGAAGGCTGCTGAGAAAAATGTTTGAAAGGGAAGTCAAAGTAGAAATACAAGTTTGTTCCTAACAAGATTAATAAGTTTTTGTAGCAAAATCGCACAGAGATAGAAAAGGTGAAGGAAAGATGCTTCAAAAGCATAAAGAAGAGAGAGGCAGAGAGGAAAGGTATGTCTTACCACATTGTAAAGAAGTCTTAATACTGATGGTGACTTCAGAATGAGAACTAGTCGCACGATGGGCTCCTCAATCCTCATTTCTCATCTGCAGTTTCCTCCTCAGAGAATTCCTCGATTCCCCAATCAAAAGTAGATCTCTCTGTTACTTTCTATCTCAGTAGCCAAGATGTTTCTGAATGGCACATATCACAATATTTACTTCTCCACTTGAGTGCTTTTTAAAAAGTCTATCATTCCTAAGTGGCTGGTCCTCCATGAGAGAAGAGGCACTATCTTTCTCACTGACCACGATCTTGGGTGTCTAGGACTGACCAAGCACAAAGAGGAGGAAACATGTATTGCAAGAACACAGGAGACCTTTATAATAATGTATGGTGTAGTTTCAGCTCTGTGCAATAAGAATTTGAAAATGGACTGTTTATTAGACTTGGAAGCTGGAATCTTTTAAATCTTAGAAGTCACCATTTCCTATTGAAGTCACAGATAACTGTTAATGTATAATTTGTGACTGGCACCATACTAGGAATGGAGATTAATAATAATCATCATAAAAGAATTATACACTGTTAAGAACTTAAAGTATGTTGGGTCAAGTAATAGACTTATAGGCAACAAACAGAAAATAGTAAAGATAGATAAAAATCACATGGGCAAATGGGTTGATTTATTCAACAGTTGTGGAAGTGAACTTAAGTGCCAGAACTTAAAAGCTGCGGGTCATCATTTCTACTCAGTGAATAAACTGAAAGGTGAGGAAAGGCAAGTTCCCAGAAGGCTTTAGTTTGGTTTGGCTCTGAAACACAAATACTGTACTCTTAAAGGGAACATGATATCTCAGCATTTTGTTCCCATGGGGGGGAAGCCTGAAGAATTGTAAATCTTCTAGGAGGAAGTTCATTTTCAACAAACTTTTAGCCTCAGTTCCAGAGGACTAAATAAATAAATAAATAGATAAATAAATAAATAATGTTTGGATAATCACTATGACTATTTTAATTCCCAATAAATGACAACAAATTTTACGTTTTGCCCCTTAAAAAATATTTAAATGAAATAACTGTTTTGTAAGCAACTTACTGATATACAGTCACCAAAGCACATAGATACTGGCTTTCTCTCTTTTTTGAGCTGCCAGTTCAATTATAAAAATTATGTAAGTTTTCTAAAGTGTATGTTAGCAGATACCTCCTAAAAGATTCTAAGACATTTTTTTTAAAGATTTTATTTATTTATTTGACAGAGACAGAGATCACAAGTAGGCAGAGAGGCAGGCACAGAGAGAGGAGGAGGAAGCAGGCTCTCTGCTGAGCAAAGAGCCCGATGCGGGCCTCGATCCCAGGACGCCGAGATCATGACCTGAGACGAAGGCAGAGGCTTTAACCCACTGAGCCACCCAGACTCCCTGAGACATTTTTTAAAGTTTATTAATAAATGTCTTGTTTTTTAATATATCAAGATGACAGAAGTCTCCATGAAGAAGTACACAGGTACATAAAATAATTTCACAGTTATATATGTGAACTATAATGAACTTAATTAGATACATTTTTAACATAGAAATCTACTTTCATTTGTTTTGTTTTGTTTTTTAAAAAGGAAGGGAGGAGGGGTGGAAGGAGAGAGAAAACCTTAAGTAGACTCCGTGCCTACTCCAGAGCCTGATCTGGGGCTCAATCTTATAGCTCTGAGATCATGCTGACCTAATATCAAGAGTCAGATGCTGACTAAATAAAAGATAAATTATAACTTTTCTACTGCAGCATACATGTTAGTTGCTTTTTGAATATATTTTGAAACTTTACTTTTAATTAATTTATATCTTTTTTATTTTTTATTTGAATGAAGCCCTTCTAACATCAAATATTAAGAAATACATTCTTTTATTTATGAAATGTCTACAAATATGCTTTTAATAAAAGGTTACATTTGAATGTTAATTATTTCATACATCAGTCAAAAACTTGTCATCTTTAATCTCATGATAGCTGTTCTAATATTTTCCACTGGACTCTCATAGAAAAATGCAACAGATTATCAATCATATGCCATGAAAGAGCGAAGTGAAAATCTTTCAGTATTTAAAGCCAAGGATCTCGTTTGTGCTGTGATGAGGATTGATATTTGTAAGATGATGGTCATTCATCCCTCTTCCAGCATCTGTAAATTTCCATTCACTAGGATGATTAACAAGTTTCAAAGGGTTTCCCTATGGAACGGGCCAGAGTTGGTATCTGCTTTCTGTCTAAGACAATGAGGTTGAGGCCAAAAGAGTACAGAATTACTGAGGCAAGGTTTTGGCTCCTCATACTTTAACATTTCTTTGTTTTCTGTGTTTAAACGTATGTTACAGTGGAAGCCAACCATTTGCTAACTTTTATAGTACAGTCAAATCAGGTCAGAGAAAAGCTAGAACAAAAATTTCCACATACTGCATGCTCATTATACAACCAGGACTGTGCTCAACTTTTTCTTCACAGCAATCCAGTGGAATAAGCACAATTATGTGAAGACCATAAGATTTAAATAAGTTAGGGAATCCTACATGTCTAGAGGGACAAGGAGCCAGGATGGTAAAATTGGAAGCTATCCTAACCTTATCCTTGCCCTCCTGCCCACTATCCCCCTCTGCACATACACACATAGAAATCATCTGCTAATAGTTTATCCAAATAAATTTATTCCTCTTAAATATAAATATTGTATTGAAATTTAAAAAAATCATACACTAAAAGAAAAAATTAAAGAGTTACAAAAGTGCCCTAAATATGAGGAAAAAACTCACTATAATAAACTTCACTAGAATGAAAAGTTGTCATGAAGCAGTTGGAAGATATAATCCAACATTACAACAGCAACACCACCACAAACAACCAAAACCACCTTAATATAGCAATTGCTGATATAACAGAAGACCAGAAGTACAAGCATTTGGAACAATTGTACAGGGTACAGCAGTGACCAGCAAACAACAGGAGAGAGTAAGCAGAAACTTGTAGAAGGAAGGAAATAGAAGTAAAACAGTAAAATGTTTTCAGAAATAAAGGCTAAAATTACAGAAATAAGAAGGGAAAGTAGATACTAAAACCAAAATAATATACATTAAAGACAGGAAAGGGTAATTCATTGTACATATAATTGAAATTCCTGAAGAAGAAAATGAAACTGAAACTAAGCAGAAAGTCCAATATATAACTGAATAAATTGTTTAGAAATGGAAGAATCATATTGCTTAATTGAAAGACATTGTGTGCCAACAAAACTTTATTCAGAACAATGTGTCATCTCTTTGTAGTTATTGGACTTCTAAATTTAAGAGCCAGGCAAAAATGAACATGTCACATACATGAGAAAGAAGATAAAGTTAGCATAATACTTCCATACAACATTCCACATAAAACTTACTCACATTCCCTCAGGTATAAAGACTTAAAGTAAATGGTTTTGAGCCTGACATTCCAAAAAGACAGGTACAACTGGGAACTATATCTTTTGAGGACCTACCCTTGGGAGTCACATGGCATCATTTTGGCCATATTCTACTGATGGAAGCAGTCAAAGGACCCATCAAGATTTAAAGAGAGGAAACAGATTCCAATTCTCTGGACCAGAAATGTCAAAGTCACTGTCACAGACTAAGCCATGTTCCACCAAATTCAGTAATCACCAGGACCTCAGAATATGGCTGTATTTGGAGAAAGGGCCTTTAAAGAGATAATTAAGAGGCCCTAAAGCACTATAAATGGTCTTCTTTTTAAAAAGAGGAAATTAGGACAAAGACCGTGTTGAAGGCAGAGGAAGATAGCCCTCTATAAGCCAAGGAGAGAAGCCTTCCAAAAAACAACCCTGGGTGCCTGGGTGGCCCAGTTGATTGAGCTGCTTGCTGACTGGATTTTGGCTCTGGTCATGATCCTAGAGCTGGATCCAGCCCCACCTCACGGGCCAACACCTCCATCTAGTACTTCTGGTCTCCAGAATTGTGAGCCAGTACATTTCTGTTGTATAATCCTCCAAGCCTGTGGTACTTTGGTAGTCATAGCAAACTAACTCAGTCACTTTGTAATGAAGAATAGGTTGGATAGAAGATCATGTACTCATTTGGATAATTCAATTTTCTGGAACCAAAATTTAGAAATAAAGAACTGCAAAAAAAAAATTAAACATATTGAGTACAAATACCAAGATTTCTTTTTTTTTTAAGATTTTATTTATTTGTTTGTTTATTTGACAGAGAGAGAGAGAGAGCACAAGCCGGGGGAATAAGCAGGGGGAATAGCAGAGGGACAGGGAGAAGCAGGGTCCTCACTAAGCAGGAAGCCTGGTGGGGGGCTCGATCCCAGGACCCTGGAATCATGACCTGAGCCCAAGATAGACTCTTTTGGGTTTTTTTTTGTTTGTTTGTTTGTTTTTTTAACACAGAGAGAGAGAGATCGCAGGTAGGCAGAGAGGCAGGCAGAGGGAGAGGGAGAAGCAGACTCCCTGCCGAGCAGAGAGCCCGATGCAGGGCTCAATCCCAGGACCCTGAGATCACGACCTGAGCCGAAGGCAGAGGCTTAACCCTCTGAGCCATCCAGGCGCTCCCCAAGACAGACTCTTAACTGACTGAGCCTCTCAGGTGCCGGTACCAAGATTTTTGCATGGTGAAAAAAATTATCAGCAGCAAAGTCAGAAGATACAAGGAAAAGAGAGAATAGCTGGAACTCTTAACATATACAAATGGCTCATCTCTATAGTAAATAAATCTCTAAAAGAAAAAATACAAAGGACATGAATTCATATTTCTCCCCCCAAAAAACAAATGGACCTTAAATATATTAAATGTTGCTCCACCTCAGTTGTAGTAAGAGAAAATAAAAATTAAATTCTAATTTTATAACTATAATGTCAGCCAAATTCAATGCTTAAAAATGCATTCTTTTGTCAAAACTACAGTGAAATCAGCCACTGTACTGAAGCACATGATGTCTGTGGAACATGAGTTGGTAAAGTCTTTGATGTACTAATCTTCTGAATTTATCTTACAAATAAACTGGCACACCTATGAAATAACACACATACAAGAGTATTCATTGTGGCATTGTTTAATAATAGGAAAAGCTTGTTGTGGTTTTTTTTTTGGAAGATTTTTATTTATTTATTTGACAGAGAGAAACACAGGTAGAGGGGGAACACAAGCAGGGGGAATGAGAGAGGGAGAAGCAGGCTTCCCATTGAGCAGGGAGCCCAATGTGGGGCTCAGTCCTGGGCCTCTGGGATCATGACCTGAGCTGAAGGCAGACACAGCAACTGAGCCACTCAGGCACCTCAAGTAAAGTTTTAAAACAATATATTTATCCAAATTTAGGGACTGGAAGAAACAATCCATGTAGTATATACACTCAATGGAACATTACACAGCTTTAGAAAAGAATAAAGTTGCCTCTTACTAACATGGAAAGAAATACAAGATATATTTTTAAGTTTTAAAAAATAAAGCATTGGACGGTGTATATATTGTTTTTTTTTTAAGGTCTTATTTATTTTTTTGAGATAGAGTGAGTGCACCAGTGGGGGGGGGAGGAAAGGGGGAAGGAGAGGCAGCACCAGTGGGGGGAAAAGGAAAGAGGAAGGAGAGGCGGACTCCTCACTGAGCAGGGAACTCCACACAGGGCTCCATCCAAGGACCCTGAAATCACTACCTGAGACCAAGGTAAATGCTTTACTGACTGAGCCACACAGGCACCCCTATTGAATTATGTTTTATATAAGAAAAGGGGATAAATAAAAAATATAATTTGTCTTTGAAGAAAGAAACACTGGAAGCATGCACAAGAACTGAAGTGGCTAATCAGAGCAGTGAACAAGGATAGAGATGGAAGAAAGAAATCTAAATGTAATACTTTTGCATTTTTCTGATTTTTGAAGCATATGAAGTATTTATTTTGAAATTATTTTATTATTTAATATTAAATTTACTTAATATTTATATAAATTATTTAATAAATTTATTAAATAAAATTTTTGGAAGATTGAGAGAGACCATCATAAGAATTTTTAATGTTATGAAATTTAAGAATTTTATGGGGCATCTGGGTGGCTCAATTGGTTAAGCACCTGACTTCCGCTCAGGTAATGAACTCAGGGTCCTGGAATCCAGCCCCATGTTGGACTCCCTGCTTACAGGGAGCCTGCTTCTCCCTCTCCTCCCTGTTAATGTTCGCTCTTGTTATCTCTCTCCCAAATAAATAAGTAAAACCTTTTAAAAAAGAATTTTGTAAGAAAAATGTGTTTTGTATACAAATAAGTATGGAAAAGAGTAGCTTAAACAAACGTCGGGCTTCTTTACATCCAGGTTTTTCAGAGAATTTTCTATGACAGTTATCATTGTTAGTAGCCAACAGGTAATTAATGTTTGGCAATGTTTGCCAAATGCATTCAAATTACTTATTTTTTTCTCTCGTTCTTCCTAAAAATATCTATTAATATCTTCAGGAACAAAGCTTGAGAAATTCTATTCTATATATTAAAATGTCATGTTAATAAAATGTCCAACCAGGCAGCAACATTAGAATGATAAATTTTTGTGGTTATTTACTTAAATTGAAGGTTAAATATTGTGGTATTCCTTCAACATGTCCTTGGTAGAACTTTATAATCTGTCTAATAAAAATAATGGGTCACTTTTAAAGCCCCTGGTCTAGGAATAAGTTGCTTTCCTCATTATGTTTGGATTTTTCCCTTGTTATTACTTCCTAGAAATAAGGCATCATGCTAAGCCTCCTGTAGAAGGTCTGCTCATTTAAAGAATAAAGGTAAGGAGGAATCACAGAGGTATAGAGGAGGTGGGGTCCACTTTTGGTTAAAGTGATCAGGAAAAGATTATCAGAGGGAATGAGAATCAGCCCTTGAACTAGAATAATGAGTGAAGGTTTTGAAAATGTCATTCCCAGCAAAACTCTGAGAACTCTGAGGACAATTCTGACTCAGTTAAGGTGACACTGTACACAGTCACACAAAGGGTCTCTTTCTGTGATCTCTGTGAAGAGTTCTGCATCTCTGGGATACCTGGGTGGCTCAGTTGGTTAAAAATCTGCCTTTGGTTCATGTCATGATCCTAGGGTCCTGGGATCCAGCCCCCCTGGTAGGCTCCATGCTCAGCGGGGAGTCTGCTTCTCCCTCTGCCTCCCTTCCTCCCAGCACACACACTCTCTCTCTATCTCTCTCTCTGTCAGATAAATAAATTGAACCTAAGGGAAAAAAAAATTTCTGCTTGTCATTTTTTTCTTTCCTTGAGCCAGTGCCAAGCTACCTTATTTACTATAGCTTCATACTAAGTTCCAACACTGGTTATGGCCAAGTCCTAGTCTCCTGGTTTTCCTTAGAAGTCTCCTAGCTGATTTTGGGCATTTACTCTACCACAGAAATTTTATCAAACTCCGTAAAACTTATTTCAATTATTCAGCTGAATAACTTTTAGCCAAAGATTTTTCTGGGACTTATATACTATTTTTAAAGTGCTGCCTTTAGTCACAATCAATACCTGATACAGGATGGCATTGTGGAAAGGGTCATGGGTCGTTCTCCCCTTCTGCATTTTCTACCCAGGTAGAATTGGATGAAGTGTTCTTTACACTCTCTGAACCTCTGACTTTCAATGTATAAAATATGCATAATAGTACTTATCCCACAAGTTTACTTTGAGGATTAAAGGTATAAATAGAAGTTTGAGGGTTTTCTGGTGTATGTCCAATATGTTAAAAGCACTGTGGAAAGATAATACAAAGACATACGGGAGGCAGTTTCTCAATTCAGAAGCATATAATTTCATAAAGAACCAAAGCATAAACAAGAGCAAACTTGAAGTCTAATATAGGAACTGAAGGAGAACTGAAATTGAAATGATTTCAGAAAATGTAATAATTTCCCATACAGGATTATTCCCATACAGAATGAGTATTATATTCTCAATTTAGTATTTATAATTAAAGTAGCTATATATAAATCCTTTTTCATTTAGAAGTAAATGTCCTTGGAATTCATTTAGAAGTAAATGTCCTTGGCACCTAAATCCATGGAAAATTGACTCTTCCATCTCAGGCAGTAATTGACCACCAAAGAAAAATATACAATTCTGCTTGCAAAGAGGCCTAATTAATTGTCAAGCCCCATCAAACCCATCAATTCGTCAATTTCCAGGATTGTTGCTCTGAGTATAATTTTATAGTCATGACCAAATTTGAAGTGAAATAAGTTATTATTGAGTACACCAACAATTTTCTTGACAATGATTTGAATTTGACGCTTACACTGATTGAATTAATGAATCCCTTGAAACAGCTGGAATATCTCCAAACAAACTCAGAAGAAATTATTATTCTTGAACCCCAGTCTTTCCAAAATAGCTAGTCAAAGCTGCAAATGTTCCACCACTTGTGTTTTCTTGAAAGATTAGCTGTCAGTTAGATGCTGACTAACGTGAATAAAGCATGGACTGGAGGCTTTAACTTGTACCGTATCTAATGAGAGAGCCTGCTGTGTTGTCCTGGGTTCTCCGGCAAGGAGGGAGGTATCAAATATTTGTTTGGGGCCTAATTCTGGGCTCAACAGTCACCAAAGTTCCTCTTGGATGCCCTAGCAGGCTTAGTTAGAGAGGGCCTATCATGGATTCTAATTCTCTAGGAAAACATTAAAAAGTGGCTTCTAATTAGCATCATGTGATGGTAAAAGATTAACCAGAGGGGGTGTATTTTGACAGAAAAGTGTTAAATTAGACTTAGAAACTTCCTGAAATAATCTGTGTAAGATTCTTCTAAATAGACTATGGAGTTTAAAATGAACAGAGATTACTTTAGATACTACAGCTCACCAAAAGTTTCCCTAATTATGTGTTTTTAAAACACACACAGAGTAACAGCACCATCCACCTTTTTTTTTTTTTTTTTTAGTCTGTTCAGGACTCTACTTAGTAAACATAATTTGATTACCATGAAATTTAAAACCTAGCATGACATCATAGTTCTAAATAAACTAACAGTCACTCATCATTTTGTTTAACAAAGATTTAGCTCTATGCCAAGCATGGGAAATATAAAAATGTATGAGGTATTATTGGGCCCCTTACAAATATCAGTCAAGTAGAGAAAAATATAAGCAGATTTTAAAAACTATGTAGGATCACTCAAGTGGCAAACGGAAGCATATACTGAGACAGGGTGTGACAGCAGGCAAGAGAACATTGAGGCGTTGAGAGCACCACAGCCCAGGTGGAGATGAGGAAGTCCTAGAAGAAGGCACTAGTGGTAAGCCAGATGATGCCTCCTAAAAGTAATGATGCTAGTGTCACATTTACTCATTGCTCACTCTGTGTCAGATCACATTCTAAGGGCTTTACACATAATCCATTTAATGCTTAGAGCAACCCCCAAGCATTCATTCAGTAATTACCCCCATTTTATGGATGAAGAAACTAAGGCACTGAACCATCGAGTGTCTCCCCCAAAGTCACCCCAATAGTAAAGAGAGGACCCGCTGAGCTGGATTTCAAACTCAGATAGGAACTCCAGAGTCTGCTTTTATAACTAGGAAACCATGGGTGGAAAAGAATAACATGGGTACTAGATTACTCTCTTAGATGACTGCACAGAAGTCATGCTAGTGCTAAAAATAAAATGAGAGGAGAATGTGCATTGCGGGGGCAGGTAATTTTTACTTGTGTTAATGTCGAATTTTGTGTTATAGGAGATGTAAATGGAGTACATTGCTGTTAGAAATAGGGATCTAGAAGTTGGTTGAAAATTAGAAATGGGGGACAGTCCCTGGGTGTTTCAGTCGATGAAGAGGCTGCCTTCGGCTCAGGCCCTGATCCCGGGGTCCTGAGATCCAGTCCCTACATCAGGCTCCCCATTCATCAGGGAGTCTGCACCTCCCTTTCCCTCTGACCATCCCCCCTGCTTGTGTTCTTGCTTATGTGCTCTCTCCCTCAAATGAATAAGTGAAAAATATTTGAAAAAAAAAGAAAATTAGAGATAGGTATTTGGAGGGTAGGGCATTGTACTGAAGTTATAAAATCACTAAGAGTGGGGTGCCTGGGTAGCTCTGTTGTTAGGCATCTGCCTTCGGCTCAGGTCATGATTCCGGAGTTCCAAGATCGAACCCCAGATCGGGCTCCCTGCTCGTCGGGAAGCTTGCTTCTCCCTCTCACTCCCCCTGCTTGTGTTCCCTCTCTAGCTGTGTTTCACTCTGTCAAATATATAAATAAAATCTTTTTAAAAAATCACCTAAGAATGAGTTGAATCAGAGGATATCCCCGGATGTGGCGATGGAGTAAATCAATATGGAATGTGAAGGCAGGGAAAGGTGAACCCATAAAGAATTCTGAATCAAACCAGCCAGAGAAGAGAGAAAAGAAAGATTTCATAAGCAGAGTCTTATTTTTTTAAGATTTTATTTATCTGACAGAGAGAAAGAACACAAGTAGGGGGAGTAGGACAGGGAGAATCAGGCTCCCGCTAAGTAGGGAGCCTGATACAGGACTTGATCTGGGACTCTGAGCCAAAGGCAGATGCTTAACCAACCGAGCCACCCAGGTGCCTCAAGGAAGAGATTTCAAATGTCTGGGGGAGACAGGATTTCCAGGGACTGTCAATACCAAGTGCAGGTCAAGTAATATAAGGAATGAAAAGTAATGATTCACTATGGTATTTAAGAAGTTGTAAGAGCAATTTCAAGTAAAAGATGTGGAGAAAATTCAGATTTTAGGTGCCAAAATAGTAATTCTAAATATCTAGATAAGTAACCAGTTCCTAAAAATAGCATAGGTAACAGGCTTACATGGTGATAAAGAGGTTAAAAAAATGAATATAGGAAGTTAAATGATCTTTTCAGTGCTGGACTTAAGTACCTGGTCTTGTTCATGAATTTCTATGCTTGCCTTTGCTAATTCTACCAGTATTTTGTACCTGTTCTGAATCAAAATGTTAGGTAATGAAGCATCTATGTCAAATTATAGAAAGCAATTAAACAATCAGAAGTGACCTCCTGTGAAAAAAGAAACAAAAAGCAATTAAACTCATGAAGGAAAACAAAAGGATAAATTTAAGCAAACCAGTTAGGTAATCTTTAAAAGCAGTAAGTTCATTCAAATCAGATCATTTGTCTCCATACAGGTTTTGAGCCATAAAGAATCACTGAATGTGGGGTGGCTCAGTTGCTTAAGTGTCTACCTTCCGCTCAGGTCATGATCTCAGGGTCCTGGGATTGAGCCCCACATTGGGCTCTTTGCTCAGCAGGAAATCTGCTTTTCCCTCTCTCACTCCCCCTGTTTGTGTTCTCTCTCACTGTCAAATAAATAAACAATAATCTTAAAAAAAAAAAAAAAAGGAAAAACAGAATCACTGAATGTTAGAAATAGGTGGAAATTGAAGAGATAAGAAAACCAAGGACTTTGGAGTTAAAATAATGTGCCAAAAATCACACAGCTAAGAGAGACAGAACACGTCCCCTGACTGCAACTTCAGTGTCCTTTGGGTTATACTGTACTGTATCCTTACAGACTTCATAGTCTAAGTAATTTGCACTTGAGACTAAAAATCCTTATATATCTGAATAAATCAGTTACATTAAGTATTTACACATAGATTGAGAAATAAATTGAACTTTGACTGTGTATGTATGACTGGTCATATTACTAAACAGGTTGCAATCCTTTCATTATCATTTTTGCACCTCGTAGGTAAAACATTTGTTAAGTAATGGAAAGATTAACTTTCATGAGTCACAGACCTGTAGCCCTGAAACAAATAATACATTATATGCTAACAAAAAAAAATTTTTTTAAAGATTAACTTTCAAAGAGAATGTCTATTTCCAAGGAGTGTGTAAAAAGATAAATCATCAGTATCAGTTATCATTAGTTTCTTGACATTTTGGCACAGTGATTATCCTCCACAAATAGCTGAGGAAAAGCTGCCAAAGAATAAGGATGGGAATTTTCTTTCTCCTTGCCAATGTAAATACGCCTATGTGTAGATGTTACAATCCTTCATAATGTGTTGTCTGAGTACTTCTAAGTTCTTTCTAAAAAGGGGAGGGCATGACTTAAATTTAGGGAAACTATGGTATTTTATTCTAACCTTTATTTTCTAAGAAAAGAAATCCGGGTGGAGGGGGGCACTTGGGTGGCTCAGTTGTTAGGCATCTGCTTTCGTCTCAGATTATGATCTCAAGGTCCTGGGGTCAAACCCCCCATCGGTCTCCCTGCTCAGCGGGAAGCCCATTTCTCCCCTCCAACTCCCCCACTTGTGTTCCCTCTCTCGCTGTCTCTCTCTGTGTCAAATAAATAAAATCTTAAAAGAAGAAGAAGAAGAAGAAGAAGAAGAAGAAGAAGAAGAAGAAGAAGAAGAAGAAAGAAAAGAAATCAGGGGATTGAATTGAAAATTTTAAACATTTAGGTTTTTGAAAAAGTGATATTGCCTTAGAAGTATAATGCAGCCCATGACTCTATATGACTATGCTAATTAGTCCAGAGATGAAGCAGATGTTTTTGTTCAGTATATTAATATATTTATATATATTAAATATATATATATTACTTCAATTAAAAATTTCCCTTTTAAAACAGGAATAAGCAGAAACCATTATAATTGTTATGACCAAAGTCTGTATTTTAAATCTTGTGATTGTAATAAATCATGAATTAAAATTAGAATGGTTTTCATTCCTTAAAAAAAAAAAAAAAACAACTATGGACAGACATACTAGCAGTATTTTATGTAGGTAAAGAAAATGGAACTTTCTTTGTTGAGAATATATTCCATGTTGCACATTAAAGTCTCTTAGACTGACAATAAGCATAGAGCCTATAGACACAATTCACTTTGGAGGATTAGAGTTAGCAGTTAGTAAAATTAATTGTCAGAAATGACTGGGGAGGGATCTCAAAAATAAGAAATTCCAAATTAAGATCAATTATAAAAATGACCAAGTAGGTAATGCTCACAAAGATCACGACTCAGGCTTATCATAAACAAGAATCTATAATGGAATTTGGGAGTTAGAATCTGTCAGCAATCCCATAATTTTAAAATGTCAAACTGGAAATTTTTACTACAAAATAAGCTCCTCTAGAGAAGGGACTATGAAATATGACTTTTTTTTATTACTACTTTCATCTATTTTCATACAGCAAGCACTCAATAAATTTTGAGTGAGTAAATGATTAGTAAGTTCTCCTTGGCAGGAACTGTTGCCCTAGAAATGTTTGTTTCTTCCTTTAGAAATTCTAATAAGCTGTTTCTCTAAGGCATTGACATCCCTGATATGTTCATTTCAATAATGCTGAGGATGCCAAGTTACTGGAGAAATGCAGGCCTACTTCATGCTGACATCTTATCCACCTGAGTTTAGAGGAGATTTTCCAAGATCTCTTTTTGTCAACATGTTTTCAAAATAAAAGGAATGAGAGGAGATCGAGAGAAGTGAAAAATATCAGTGTGAAGAAGATACATATCTGTGATATATGTAAACAACCGAACAAGCTCCATGAGAATTAGAGACATTGATACTAACCTAAAGAATATTTCCTAAAATAAGGTCCTAGACTTAACCAGACATTTCTCTAGAGTCCTCACAGTTATTTTTGTTATTGTTGTTGTTTGTTTGTTTGTTTCTCTGATAATCTTTTTTGCTTTTCTCAAACTCCTAACTCCCCATTTTGATTGAGCTAAGATACCATAATTTTTATCCACTTCTCTCCCCTTTCCCCACCGCCAGAGAATAACCAGTATTTTCCATTGGGAATTTCTAGTTAGTAAGCATCACCTTTTTAATAGAAAAAAAAAAAAAGGTTTAATTATCACATACACTGAAAATATATCTCCATGTGAAGAAACCATATCAGATGAATTATCAGCTGAGAATTTTTCTCTGAAGTAATTTGAAACCAAAGTCAGATCTGGCTGAAGTGCAGAGCTCTAGTTTTCTTTAACCTAAAAACGTGTAGTAGTTGAATTCCAGAGAAGTATTTGGCAACACAGTAATGTGTTTCTAACCAGGCCTAATTTCTGACTATTACCAGTGGTTTATGGTCAGAGCATTCCAGTCAGCACATTGTAAAAGCCGTTTGGGAGAGCGGCTCACTTAGTGTCAAAGTGGAACTGGAATTTCATTCCTAGCAGTCTCTCTGCACACATCTCTAAAGGCATCCTGGTTCTGGCCCTGTGAGAAACACAAAGTAGAAAAGCAATCTGATTCATGGTTTGTTTTCAAACCAGCTCTCTCCTCTGCTTCAGTGAACTACCCAACATACAATCAGAATGAGGGCTGCCCAGAGAAGAAAGTGAAATTGAAGGTATCTTACAGCACAGGAATCTCAAAAATGTAACATTCACAAACCATTTTTAAAGCCTGTAATTTGTGCTAGAGTGATTCAGAGTGATGGGCCTTTCTTTCGTGCCACTCAGCCTTGATGCTACACCAGGATTCAGCCTTTCCTGTCAGTGTCTGGAGGCCTCCAACAGCTAGTCCGCTGAACTGTGGCTTAAGGTATCTCTTCATTCATTTCTTTTGAAAGCACTCAGGTGTGGGAGCATCTTAGGAGTCCGGCACTGTGCTAGACTCTAGATTTGCACTGGACTGGACTCTAGGGGGATTCCTGACCCCAGCCACTTACTACCAATGTAGGAGGGAATTATTAGTAAGCCCTTTGCGGGTAGTGAGTGCTGTGATACAAGACAGTCAGGGTATGATGAGACATGAAGGATAAAAGGATATAAAACCTAATCCATGACATCAGAGAAGGTTTCCTGGACAGATTTCCTGAGTCTTAAAGAATAAGGTAGAATCTCATGCAGTAAATTTTCTATAACTGGCATCTACTACTGTTATTATTATTGCTATAACTGTTATTCATACATACAAAAGATAACCATTCATTTTTAGTTCCAAACAATTGTTCATGCACCGGAGTGGTGAGTATTTTAGTGAGTACACAATATTTTTTTTAGAAATTAGCAAATTGAAAGTGAAGAGCAGCAGGTCGGATAAACATTACCGGGGATACTGGTGGTCTTCGACAGCTGCCACTCTCACAGTAAAGCACTCTCTTTCTCTATGTGATCTCGACCAACTGTCCAAAAAAAAGTCCTGTTAAATTATAATTATAATTCAACTAGAATCACAAAGAGACATCTTTGCTGGTTCATTCTAGACTTACCTTGTCCCTAGTATGTGGCCCTCATACCTCCTAACCTAGGATCCCCTTATATAAAAATGTGGGTCAGTCATAGAAAAGAAAGGAAGCTGGAATTGTAACTCAGAATATTAGACCAGTGGTTAGCAAACTATAACCCATACAACCCATTGCCTGTTTTTGTAAATAGATTTATTGGGGGTGCCTGGGTGGCTCAGTAGGTTAAGCCTCTGCCTTCGGCTCAGGTCATGATCTCAGGGTCCTGGGATCAAGGCCCGCATCCGGCTCTCTGCTTAGCAGGGAGCCTGCTTCCTCTGCTTTCTCTGCCTGCCTCTCTGCCTACTTGTGATCTCTCTCTCTGTGTCAAATAAATAAATAAAATCTTAAAAAAAAAAAAAAAAGTTGTATTGGAACAGACATCCCCAGGAGCTTAATGGCTGCTTTTATACTACAGAGGCAGAGCTGAGGATTTGGGACAATGACCTTATGGCCCTCAAAGACATCTGACTCTTTTTTTTTTTTTAAAGATGTATTTATTTATTTCAGAGACACAGAGAGAGAGGCAAGTGGAGGGAGCAGAGAGGGATGCAAACTGTGTGCTTATCCTGGAGCCCGCCTCAGGGTCCATCTCCCCAGACGGAGATCATGACCTGAGCTAAAACCAAGAGTTGGAGGCTCACCTGACTGAACCACCCAGGGGCTCCTACTACCTGACTCTTTACAAACAATGTTTTCTGAATGTATCAGACCATCAGAGTAATTCACAGCAGGTTACACTCTGCAACCACTTCTTTGCCATGCCCGAGAAAGGAAATGAACACTAAGGCTTTCATTTCTAAGTATCCATGAGTAAGGTGCCTGGGGGCTCAGTCAGTTAAGTGTCTCCCTTTGGCTCAGGTCTTTATCCCAGGGGACCCGTGTCAGGCTCGGTAGGAAGCCTGCTTCTCCCTCTCTCACTCCCCCTGTTTGTGTTCCCTCTCAGATTGTTTCTTTCTGTCAAATAAATAAATAAAACTTTAAAAAAAAGAGAGAGAGAGAAGTAATAACTATTCATTTGAATCATTTCATATTTGTACTGTATTAAGATGTTTAAATATTATAATTATTTTCCTCTTCTGATTAATTTGCTTATCAATTTATTATTCATAAACCTACCAGAAAGTATAAGCCTATTCTTGTTCTTAAAGTTTTTAACCTCTCTTTTGTCCTATTAAATTCAATTTTACCTTAAATATGACCTTCATTGATACATGTAAGCAAAGTACTAGGGGGAGCGCTTATAAGGAATTCTCACTATTATGAATCCAGACCAATTAAGTATATATGAAGAAGAGAGTTAACAGGTTTGTTATTTATAGTCTGGTCTAGAATTTCCATAGTAGTTACAGATCTAAACTGATGAATAACTGCTTAAGTACCCTCACTGTACATCATTCCGGTGGGAGGCAGTAGAGAGGTTGAGGGAGTAAACTCTTGTGTTTATAGGATGGTGGGACACCACATGACACTGGGACACATGGAAGGCAGAACTCTGCACTTACAGACCCCAAGTGTTGGTGGGTCACACGGGTTGCACCTGGGGACAGGGGATGGCAATTTGGAGCTGTTAGGAGGCAACTTATGTAAGGCAAATGGGGTGGGGTTAGGCTTCCCAGGCTCCCTGGGGATTGGCTAATTTTAATAAATTCATCAGCCCCACCAAAAGGCACTGGTCCCAGTTGTCCAGTACTTGGGTCTAGGGTGATAAGGGCTGGTGCAATGAAGCCCTGTGTATGCAAGCCCGAAGAGGAATGTGACTGATATGTCGAATTAATCTGCTGATTAAGAAGGTAACTAACCAGCCTCTAATTAGGGGCTTCGAAATTGGGGTCAAGACAATAATTGAAGAACAACTATATTACACTTTGGAGTCAGACTGCTTACATTCAGATCTGGCTACCATACCTGCTAATGATGTGATGTTAAGCGAGTCATTCAGCCACTTTAAGCCTCAGTTTGCAGATCTTTAAAATAGAGCGACAAAGAATGCCTACCTTGCAGGGCCTGCGGTGTGATGGAACTAGGGATCCCTATCCCGTGTTTGGCCCAACACCTGGCCTACAGTGAGGACTCAGGCGCGTTATACCTTATTATTGGGGCCATCGCTACATCTAATAGACACGATTAAAGTCTTTTACACCAAAAACTACGATTGCACAAAATGAGCTTCAGTGTAGGTTTTTATTATTATTGTTTTTACTTGTGGCTCTTTAAATGTAGGAAACTAAACATATGTAGGCTATTCATGATGTCCAAACTCATTTTTCTAATGACAGCTTGTTCTAAAACTCTTCTAATGATCATATGTTGCTCATAATTGAATTGGTTGTCCAGTGAATTTAAACCAGTAGGGTATAATTTTGAAAATCACAGCTCAAATAAAATGGCTTTTTATTGATTTTTTAAAAAGAAAACAGCATCAAATAATTTCAATTTTCTGCAATAGCCATTGTAAACTAGATTTTAACAATGGCTTGTGTCATCTTTTAAAACTTAAAATAAATATTTATTGATTTGTTCACCTGCTCTTTTAGAAAACAAAAACACTAACTGTAAGTAAATTTTATCTGAAGATTTTGAAGACTAGATTTCTAGCCAAATACATGCTGATATTATCAATTCTTTCTATATTCTCTAACTGTGTGATGTAACCAGACCTTCTTTAGCTGTATTAAAAAATAATTTATTACAGAGCACTAAATATTTATTTGGAGAAAGCAAACTGAGAATTCCAAGTGCAATAGGAAATTTGAGAAGTTCATGAAATTATATGGAATCTTTGTATCTAAATGGCATAGTAACATCTTTAATTCTAGTATTCTAAATGCTTTGTTCCCAAACACAGCCACTTCTTAAAAATTTTTTTGAAATAAAGAAACAAGGGTAGGGGCACGTGGGTGGCTCAGTCATTAAGCGGCTGCCTTCGGCTCAGGTCATGATCCTGGAGTCCCAGGATTGAGCCCCATATGGGGCTGCCTGCTGGGAAGGAAGCCTGCTTCTCCCTCTCTCACTCCCCCTGCTTGTGTTCCCTCTCTGGCTGTGTTTCTCTCTATCAAATAAATAAAATCTTAAAAAAAAAAAGAAAAAAAGAAAGGTAGTCCAGCATGAGATTATGCAATAGGACCCAAGACGTATAACTTGGTTTAGAAACCTTCATCTGCTCCAGTTGGCTGACTCTGAGCACATGGGGTTTTAAGGCATCTAAAGAAGTTTTAAATGAAAATGACCTGTTTTCACATACTTACCATTTTGGCAATCCAATCAGATATATTGGTAACATGAATTCACAGCATTTGTGATGATACAGACTCTTTCCTAAACATTTTATTAAATTTTTTATGTAAAAATATTTATAAAACATTTTTCAACTTTATTTAATTTTTTATTAAACATCATTCCTTTGTGAGCATAAATGACTATAATTCTTAAAGAATTATGACATATTTCTATGTTGATCTCTAATTTTAATCTAAGATCAATTTGTAATTTAATATTAAAAGTATGCAATATGAACTATGTATATAAAACAAGACATAGGATGTAAAAAACCAAGAGTATAGGAATCATCCGGCAATGAACATAGCAACAGGTATCACTGTTTATACATCTGTAGCACTCAAAGTCAGCATGTAGTTAGGGACGTGAAGAACTCCATAATTCAGAGAGGTGTGAGCTGTCATTGATTCTATAGGATCAGGGAAACATAAATCTGTCCTTAGTAATGATTTGCCTAAAAAGCTGGAGTGTAGATAACCATCCCATTTCCTTATCTCTTTTAGACCAGATCCTGGGATTTTTGTAGAAATGTATCTGATTGAGTGCCTAGGAAAATTTATGAAATTTTTAAAAACTTCCTCTTATTATTTAATCAGAGAATAAGAACATGTAGGAAGGAGATTTGCAGAAGAAAATTTTATTTTAAGCATCCTGCTGGCAGAGAGAAAAACTATAGTCGGCCGCACCCTGAATATTTGGACATTCTTAGAGACTGGTCAAAATTAACATCGTGTTCCTGGATTGCTGAATTTATTTCATGACCCATCAATTGGCTCTGCGTTATGATTGGCTGCTAGTCCAGTTCGTTACTCATTCTCAGCAAAGAATGAACTTTTGATTTTGACATAACTTTTACTTTAATTTGGAAAATATGAAAAAGGGAGTGTGATGAAATTAGATTTCTTTGCAACAGTTATTTTCATTATGGAAACATATTTTTAGTTCATTGGATAAATGATATTGCATGGAAGCAATAATCACAATAAAAACGATGAATATTATTTCCCATAAGTAACAAGCTACCATCAGAGAAAGTCATCTTGTGTTTACCATGAGAGGCAAAGTTTTCATCTTCAAACTGTCATTTCTATTTTTCAATTTTTGTATTGATGTAATTTTGTTCATTGTTTATCATTTCACAACAGTACCATATTAACTTTGCATTGCTCTGGGCAAGCTATGTTTTAACATCCCAAAATGAAAGGTCTAAATTAGAAAATGGGATTTTTCTTAGTTTTTAGATGTATCTAAAATTTTTTACTACCTTGTTTCTTTTGTCTCTGCTCTGATACATTTCAGTCTATGTTGACATAACTCCAAAAGAACATTTTAAAAAAAAATTAGTGTAACAACAACAAAAAATGGTGGTTTGCATGGCTATTCAAAAGTTCAGTTGAGCAAACTTTCTTCTTATTTTTTTGTTATGTCCAGTTAGCCAGCATATAATATATCATCAGTTTTTTAAAACATTTTCAACCATTTTTTAATTTTATTTTTTATGTTCAATTAGACAACAAATAGCAAACTTTTGTTTTAATTGGTTGAATTTCCAAATGAAATTGATTGAATTTCCAAATGAAATTTTCCTAGTAAATTTATCTTTGAAAGTCACATGATATGTTTCTAATATTTATCATTTTTGAAAAATTGTGATAAAAATTATATCACTATCAAGTAAAACCACAATGCTCGAGTTTCAACAAAAGCTTCTGTTTTCTATAATTCAACACTATCACAGGAGATTACTGGCTTGATTACTTTTTTCACAGAAAAACAGGATCATTGTTAAGACACAATAACATGTGTTTTTCCTTGATTAAAGCAACATAAAGTTATATAAGCTATATTTATTAGTCTGACTGTGTAAATGGAGACAAAGAAATCAGCTTCTCATTCTTTATGCAGATTAGCTTTGCATAATATATCAGGTAAGGTGTTTTCAGCTTCAAGTAGGTTAAAACTGACAGAGGCCTAAAGCCTTTCTACTGAAAGTATGGACCCTAGACCGACAGCATCAACTTCACCTGGGAACATGTAGATTTACTGATATAATCTTAAATTTAACAAGATTCCCAAGAGATTCAGATGCACATTACAGTTGGAGAAACACTAGCCATATCCAGAGAATGTTTCATTATTTCATAGCAATTGAAAGTAGTTTCCAGCAACCCAGGCAATATCTCTGTATTTTTCTTAGCTTTCCACTCATGTTCCAGAAAAGGCTGCCACAGCTCTGGACATCATGTCTTCACATAACTTTGTCCAGAGACAGGAAAGGCAGTTTCTCTTTTGGTGACTCTTTTTTGACAGGGAGGAAAAAGTTTCACAAAAGCCTCTAGCAAACCTCTTTCGGTGTCATTGGTCCCTGCTTGGTGATTCCATTACCAGAGAGGATGAAATCGTCAAGAATGGTTAAGACTGACCAACATTCACTCTGCGGCTAAAAGAGGGTCTGCTTTCCTGGACACACAGTCACACAGGGGCTCTGCTACTGAGAAAGAAGCAGGAAGAGCAGGGTGACACATGGGCATCAACAATGGTGGCTGAAATTATTGCTGCTTTCTGGTTCTTTATCCAGAGAGGTCTTCACTGGTACATAGTGTGAATATGTAGAAGGTAGGGTTTTGTTTTTTTTCACTGTTATGCACTGTTATAGGTAGATTGAACACAGGACACAATGAGAGAGATAACAGATTTGTGTTAAGTTCCATTCTGTGTCTTAAAACACACAAAACAGTTTGATGTAGCTCACTTTTTAAAGCACTTGAGCTATATGAGTTAACTGAATTAATTTAGTCAAAAAATACTTACTGAGCACTTACCATGTACCAGGCATTATTTTAACTGTGGATATACAGAAACTAATGGAATAGGCAAGGTCAGGGAACCTATAACTAAATGAAAAGACAAAATAAATAAACAAAAAAATCAGAAAATAATTAAAAGGTAAAAAAAAAAGGTGATACAAATTAAAATAACAGTGCTGAAATGAGGAATAGACTTAATCAAATAAGAAAGTTAGGGGAAGTCTTTAGGAAATGACATTTAAGCTAAACATGAAACAAAGGGGCTTGTAAACTACACCACCTGTTTTTGTGCTCTTAAGCTCTTGAATTTTTTTACATTAAAAGTTGTTTTTAAAGGAATAATTGTACATGAAAATTATATAAAATTTGAAGTTTAGTGTTCATAAATAAAATTACTGGAAAACAATCGCATCCATTTAGAGCTTTTACTCTCCAATGGCCGAGTTGAATAGTTGTGATAAACACTATATGACCCAAAAGACTAAATACATTTACTATCTGGTCTTTTACAGAACTTTGTCCATCCTTGACCTAGAGATAAGCAGAATTCAGCCTTAAGAAGAGTCGGGGGGAAAAAAGCTTTCCAGGCTGAGGAAGGAACATGCACAGAAGTTCTAAAATTAAACAAAGCCAAGTGGCAGAACCATAGTCACAAGTGGGAACTTGGAAAGAAATTAAGTAGGAGAGATAGCCAGGAGCCAGTTCATTCATGTAAGCTCCTCTTGTGAACTAAGTGTGTCTACCACGAAATACAAAGTGCAACCCATGATGGATTTCAAGCAAGAAATTACTCAATTGCTGACACTTTAAGAAAGATCTCCCTGGCTTCTATGTGGAAATTTGAGTAGAAGAGAGAAATTCAAACAGAAGGCTACCTACTGGCACAAGCCAGGCAAGAAGGTACCATGCTTTGGTTAATAAACTGCTCATTACAAATCCTTGAACAGAGAAGTTCAAAATTAAGGGTAAACATATAGAAACTTTCAATAGCATTTGTTATTCCCAAGACATTCAGGCATTTGATCTGGAGATTTGTATCCTTGAGTAAACAAGGCATAGATTGCCTCAGATTTTGTGACACTCATGTAGTGAGTTACCTATGTTAGGAATTAGACCATGTTACACACCATGTGATATGTTAGGGTAGATAGTCAACTGTTACCCAAATGAGAATAAAAAATGGAGAAAGTGTATGCAGTTATTTATTAATATAATATGCTCTGAACTTTACAAAACTGTGACAGGTTGCATTTGAGATTA